>JAYRBW010095537.1:0-20516 GCA_036023295.1 Invenusta paracnida | reverse complement strand
AAGTTGGCGAGGTAGTGGGTCAACTCTGGATGCTTTCTTAGGAGAGACGGAAAGTAGTTTCCTAATTTCTTCCTCGCTAGTAGGCCGTAGCTGATGTAGTACAGGTGGTGGTTCTGATGGAAGCAAGACTGGTGCAGGATGACCAGTCATGTTCAAGCGGATATTTTCAATTTTAGAGATAAAGTATTGTGCAATATCATTTGTAGGATCTGGAGTGTCAGGTAGCGCCAGTGACACAGATGGATCGACTAATAATCTGTTGACCAGATTAAATAATTGTCGCTGGTTAGTTGCTGAATCAGAGTTAACTAAAGATGAATAGTAGTCACGCTTTGCTGCTTGTATCAATGCAACGATCTCACTCCTAGCTGATTTATAATCCTGATAATCAGTTTCCTTGTTTGTTAATTAAGATGTTACATTATATCCCGGCTAACCGATTTCGCAACTCACCTTGTATTACTACTAATTACGGGGTATGCCACATATATATATAACATAAAAAGTGTTTCCCTCTTGTTTCCTTAAGGTAAACTCCATTATTTTGTAAAAAGAGAAAAAATGTATGACTTTTGATTAATTAAGTTTTGTTATACCTATAGGTACTTGTTAGTCTTATTTTAGTAGTTATTTATTGGAAATGTTGGACTATTTATACAATTTCTCACCTATTACGATATAATAATTTTAATAATTGTGCAATATGTGTATTAACTGTAACAACATGTAACACTGTAACAATACATAACTGTATATATACTTTATATACTTTGTATATATGTCAAAAGGTGTTGTTTATGACATTTTGAAGAGCTCAACTCTAAAATGTTACCGAAAATAAAAACTAACAAGCTTACTGCGAGATATAAAGAAGTTCGGAAGGAAGAGGCAGTCCAATTATTGTAACGTTTTCATTCCGATGAATCGTGGAAGTCAGTGTGGTTCTCGGATGAAACCCATATACATGTCAGTCCATCTTTAAATGCACAAAACGAACGTGTTTACAGGTCTGTTAATCTGAAAACCGATATTGCTGAGAAGGACTTAATTGTGGAAGTTGACTGTGCTCAACCATCTGTCATGTGCTACGCTTCTGTGTCTTGGTACGGTAAAACTGATTTGAGATTTATTGAAGGTTATGCTGATGGTCAGGACAATATTCCCAATAGCAGAAAGAAAAGGAAGACACCCAATCAAATAGTGTATCGAAATTAAATGTGTCCCAACATGTTCCACGACATTGAATTGGTGATGAATGGAATGCAAGGACGTGGCAACAAGACGGTTCCAAGCCACATACAGCTTCTAATACTGTGGCGTGGCTCAAGTAACACACACAAAACTTCATTGAACCAAATGACTGGCCTTTGGAAGAGTCCAGATCTCAATGTGATGGACAAAGAAGTATATGGAGCATTCTTCTGGCTGAAGTTTAATCACGCCGTTCGGAAGGAAGTAAATAGCGTTGACAACTTGAAAAATGTCCTCACAGAAGCCAGGAATTCCATCAATCCTGATAGAATCTGACGGGCAACTTCTGCTTGGGGAAAACTTCAGCGCTGCTATGATGTTGATGCTACATTTTGAACATTATTATTGACTTTTTTCACGTTTTGATTGCATGTTAGGTTTCATTTATAAATAGGAACATTTAGTGAATTTGTAATACAACATTAAATTTTTTGCGGGCATCCTGTGTACATTATTAATTTAAATTTGTACATGTGTATATTATCTATTTAAATTTGTACATGTGTATATTATTTATTTAAATTTGTACATGTGTATATTATTAATTTAAATTGTTTACATGTGTATATTATTTATTTAAATGTGTACATGTGTATATTATTTATTTAGATTTGTACATGTGTATATTATTAATTTAAATTTTTACATGTGTATATTATTTATTTAAATGTGTACATGTGTATATTATTTATTTAAATTTTTAAATGCCACATGCGTATTTCAAAAATGTATATAGTGCATAGAAAACATGTAAACAATCTAAGCTATATTTCATCTGAATATTTGAACATGTGCAATTGTAAATCATCTATATTCTTTTGTCGAATAAAATACATAATAACCCATTTGCATATAATTATTCTTCACTTCATCATAAAAATTAATAAAATGCAAGAGAAAATCACTTTAGACATTCTGTATATTATTTAAATGAAATAAAAAATAAGCCCTGACAAGATAGTAACAATATTTCGTAGTTGAAAACCTTATTTTATTAGTGCTTTTTCATTGTATAAGATACGATTCATAAAGAAAGAACTAAATTAATAAAATAAAGTTAAGACATAAAGATTTAAAATATTAATTTGTAAATTAGTGTATCAAGCAATAATATGACATAATAATCATTTTTTATGATAAATCTTTATGCATCAATGTAATCTTTTTACAAGATATCAAAGTAATTATATTTTTGTAAAAAGTCTTTTCGACAATATTTACTTTACAAATGATTACGCCATTTTAATTAGATAGCCAATTTATGTGTATAAAATAAAACAATTACTATTAATTATTTTTCCAAACAAATTAGTGTATCCTATACGCATGCAATCCCATGAAGCATGTACAGTTAATGATTTTTTAAGTTTTCGTGAGTTATCTTCAATAAGTAAATTTGGTTAACCATCTAAAATAGAAATAATTTTGATATTTGGTCTTAAATTTCTAATTACTAATTTAACTCAAATACGGTAACGGTTTCTTCCAAATATGATTTAATAAATATTTTGTAATTTTCCAAATAACAGTAATTTCCGTTAAAATATTTGATAAACAAAAAATAATTTCGAGGCACACACGATACTGAATATAAATATAAAAGAAAAATGAAATGTATTTTATACAAAACACTTCCCTTGTGATTTTTTTCTTTTTCAAAAGCTTTGCAATATACCAGCTTAAGATGCTTAGAACTTTAGTAAACATGGAACAATAACTACGTAAAAAATAATTTGCATAAGAGTTTCCATATTTTTTAACAATTCCAGTTGCTTTTGAGGTTTTACAATATTTTTGTAGCATTGGACATAGTATCTTTTGTTTATACAAGTTACATTACAATTCTAAAACGAGATAATATAAATGTAAAAGTAAAATGTTTACAATGAATTTAAATAAATTTGTACAACAATATTGTATTTGAACTTATAATTACCTTAAAAGTAAATTAGATATCAATTAAATTATTGTAATTCTTTTCTGCAGATTTCATTTCATAAAACATTTTAAACTTTCTAAATGAATTTTACACAAATTTACATCCTTAAGACGCATGCACATTTATATCACTTCAAATATGACAGCTTCATGTTGTATTATTACCATGTATAAAATAATAAATAGTTATCTTAGAAATATTCTAAGCGCTAAGACTAAACCCAAATATTGCTTTCGGTAATTTGTTATATAGTCTATATGAAATTATATATTGACGTTTATATGTATGTATATATAGCCAAATAAACATATATTTACTTTTGAGTGCACTATTTAATGTATGTATTAACAGTATAAAACTTACAAAATTTGCATCACTGAGTCTGATTAAAGCTACCTTATTATTATTATTTCTCTTAAATTAACATGTTATCTAATCAAATGTTAACTAGACTTAAAAATTATTTTGTACTATAAAATTATTTTACGATAATTATTTTGAGAACGTTAAAATAGCGTTTCTTTAAATACAATAGTAAAAACAACAATTTCGGTGTTATTTATAAAACAGTAAAAATCCACAATTTATAAACAAATAAAATATATTTCCGGAGACGTTTTGATTAGTATCTACCATTATCAATCTGATAATAATAATAATAACAATAAGGAAGCAAATGGCTTATATACAATAAGCGCAGACAGTTAACTAAAGAAATACATAAGACAAAATAGAAATATTTTTTATTATTATTATTATTGTTAGATTGATAATGGTTCGTAGTTACTAACCGGAAATATATTTTATTCTTTTAAAAATTGTAGGTTTTTGTTGCTTAGCTTTTTTTTGTTTCTTGTCTGAAACTTATTAATATTAAACTTGCATGAGATACAAAATATAGACAATAAAAATACCCAATAATCCTATGTTTTTATAAATTATGTTTACAACACGGATCAAGTCTCAATTTTATCATTGATTGATGAATTACCATATTTATAGATTACTGAAAAATAGTCAATTTTCACTATATATTATTTAAATTTGATTATAAATTCAAATATCGGTCATTTCGTAAAAATGTGCGTATTTTTACATATCTTTGTTATATATAAATATCCATGATAAATTTTACCTTTCTGTTGTCAATGTTTTAACAACAGTGAGATTATATGATATTTCAATAAATCTATACTTATTTGAATATTTAAACTTATTTTAAACTATTTAAATATATTATTATTATTAAGGAAAACGACAATGCTTGTCCACATGTTTCCAAGCCTACTATACTACTGAGTATCTGGAGAACATTAATGTCAGGTTGTAGAAACAACCGCCATATTCTCCCCACTGTAACTTTTGCGACCGTTACATATTTCCTCGACTAGATGCTATCTGAGGAAGAAGTAACTTCGACACTAAAGATGAGCTACAAGAATTTCTCGTGGAGCAACAATTTCCTCTTTTCACAAATATGCGAATGTCGAACGCTCTCACAAAGATGGCTGCAGATTTTAGAACCATTGTTGAACGTAAAGGACAATATCTAACTGATTAAATTAATGTTTTTTATTTAAATGTTTATATATTTTGATAATGTACGCATACGTTTTAAAATATAAAATGCACGGAACATTTTTTGGAGCAGTTTTATCTTAATAAAAAATTTAAACCTAAAATATGCACTTTTTTACGAAATGACCTATAATATATGTAGCTTATGAACGGTTAGTAAACATATTAATTCAATATCTCTAATCAAATTACACCTATAGTAAATAAATTAGAGAAGAAAAAAATTGATTTGCAATGAATAAAATGAAGATTAAAATTTGAATTGTCATCAAGAAGTTTCTATTTTATTATTTTATAAATACAATAAGTTTGTTGAAAACTATTGAGTATTATATTATTAAATGACATAATTATAATTTTTAATAGTGTAAGTGAATAATATATTCATATTAATGTTTCCGATTACGTTATAAAGCAATTAGAGTGTTGTGAAATTATTCATGAATATACGTTCTGGTGATGTAAATTTCCATGAATTCTGCATATCGCACAATCGTAATGCATGCCTTCTACTTTATTTCCTCTCACCTGCGCGGTAAGAATATATTTGTGTAATAAATACTTTATGCAAAAGTCCTACAAATACAATATTAATTTCGCTAATTTTCAAAAAGTTAGAATAAGAACAAACAAAGAAAAACTGCGTTAAAAGAATATAACTTTAATCTGTTTTACTTTAATAAACCACCTTTTACTTTTACATAATATAAATTGTAGCGTACTGATCGATACAATATTTATTAAGATATTTCTATTTAAATATGTGACAAATACTAGAAATATATGTCATTAACGTAAGTCTGTAACTAGACGACTTTAACTTGCTTAAATATTAAAACTAAAGAAAGTCATATCAACAAAAATTAAAAGTCTAATATTTTAGAGATAAAAATGTGGTAAGACCATATTAGACTTTTAAATATATATATTAAATTATTAATATTTAGACATATATAGTATAGGTAAATGTATACATGTACGTATGTATCTAACAACTAGTATAAATGATGACAGTGTATATTAATTAGCACTGTAAGACTAAATTATGTATCCCTATCTCAAATTCGACTATATACCTAAGCTAGGTATGCCGTGACTGAGCTAGATTTTTCAATTTCGGTTCCAATTTCAAAATCATACAGGATTTTTTATTAGGCTCTTAAATCTTTAATATCGGGGAGTTAACTGAAATGAATGTGTTGATGCGATAGGATCCGCTTATAAATGGCATTTGCAGACATAATAATAGAGCTGACTCAAGACGCTCTGCCCATGACATTGGCTAGACTAATATAATAAGCTAAATATGTCGATTAAGCAGTCGTGCAAATAATAATAGGAATTTATTTTAGCTATTTACTTATTTAATTTTAATAACTGCGAATAGAGTGGTATCTTTAAAATGTCCATTTAGTATTATTCATTAATTGAATGTTGTAGAAAATCAGACAGTCATAGAAAAGACTATATAGTAAAAATACAAAATTTATATATTTATGAATATTGTATGTTCTATTATAATATATAAAAATGAATAAGCAAATACTTAATAAACATAGATTGGCTATTTAGAAAATACGTTCCAATTTGAAAAAGTAAGTCTGTGGTAGAAAAAATTTTGATGCTCTCTAGATTTTAATTACTACGAAAAAAAACTAATAAAACTTGTATATTGCCATAATTTTAAATATAATATTGTATAATATTATGTAAATGAATAAGCCCTTACTAAATTTTTGAAATGATTATGTTGACCACAATTGCAAAATGTACAATATTTTCAACGGAAATATGTTGGATTACCATTCTATGTATATATTGATGCAATATAAACCCAGCAATTGCTATAGCGTTTAGAAAGCCTGTCTCACATAAAATTACATTTTTTAAATGAAAAAAATGGAAAAAATGACAAATTAACGCAGTCACGACATTTCTGAGTGTTTTACTATATTAGGTATATTGAGACTAAACTCTGTCTCCATCAGACATGTAGCATGCTAAAAGTACCTAAATTGAAAAACACATATAATATACCTACATCCATTGTGTTAATTAATAAATAATTGAGGATATTCGCATGTACGGTCGGTCATTTAATACATCTTTAATGCACGTAACTTAAATATTTAAATATACATATAAGAGATAAATGGCTGCGCATATTGAAACATTAATGATTTATTATAATTTTAATTTTAATTCCCAGGAAGCAGCAGGTTAAATTAAATACTTTAACATTGTATTATGTGCATGTATATATGTATAGATACGAAAATAATTGACCGAATAATGTGTTACGAGCTAGACTTTTCAACTAAATATTATGCAAGGATAATTTCGATTCGGTTGTATAAAGTATATCCCCCATTCTATATACTACTTATATTATCTACTCTGTTTAAGGAAACTGGGACAAACACAGAACAGAATCCAAACAATAGGAACATCTTGAGGCTTTTATTATATTGGACAGGCAAGTAGGTCCGCTGTTTGACATTTTCGTACACTGTTAACAAAAACTGTGAGACACAGACTTATTCAGTTAGTAGAAAAGAATATTACCTCAGTGGGGGTTTTTAGACGTTAAACTTTACTTCCCCAAACTATGTATAAGGCGAGAAAACAAATTGTGCCTTGAAGGTCAGAATACTGGTCTGGCTATATACATATATATGCACACTATATAGGTACCAATGTGTACAAGTCAGATAGGCAGGAAGTTGGAGATTCTTCTGTTACCTTTTCCTTCCGCTTAAATTATAATTAGAGTCAACGTTAACACGGAGTTTCCATGGAAATTGAAGCGTGAAGCGATATCTAGAAGGGGGAGAGAAAGAGAGAGAGTTGACCCTCAGGAAAGTCAACTAAATAATGCGAAAAAAAATTGAAAATATTGAAACCCAACATCACCTTATTTAGTGAACCGTTAACATTGTTATCTAGAGATTTTCTCTTATTAATTGTATAATTAGCTTCTGGGGGAAATACACTCAATAGAGTCTTGTTTGTTTCTAAGTATAATGCTAAAATACATAATCAAGTCTGATTGTATTTTGCATGTTTTGAACATATATGTTTAATTAGTTTGTTTTTAAATTTAGTTTATCACAATACACGCTATTATTCTTTTCATACTAACTTGAATATTTGTAGATCGATTCTTCTCGAATTAATTACAGCTATACGAAGTGTACAATATGTATACAATTTTTTCTAAGCTTATTTCTATGTGGTACGACAAATATGCGTATCTATTAAAATCATATTATTATATCTATATTGATTGTTTACTAATAAATTGTAAACATTTCGACGGATATATGTAGTATAAATTATTAACTGAACTTTTTCTGCAGATATATACTCGTACATAGGTAAAATTGTTTTCATATATCGAAATATTTTCGAAAGCCATATTTCTAGAATTGTTTGTTCTTAAAACACACGTGTGCTATATATATAGAATTCCCCACAATCCTTATTATAGCGCTGGTATTATAGTTGTATATCACTCACTGTATAAACTGATGCATCAAAAATAAATTGGTCCATGTAAAGGAGTTGCCGTATCATTTTTCTATCCCCTACCGTTCATATTTGCATTTAATGACACACACATGGGTTTCATTTAGCATCTGCAACATTATTGATTTAATAAATTAATTCTAAACTTATTCATAAAATAGAATATACTATTTCATTTTGCATATTTAAGTAGATGAACGGTATTTTACAAATTTAAGCAGAGATTTTTTTTTTTTTTGTCGAAATTATATTTTAAATATAAATAAACATTAATGATTATGTTTAGTATTATTATTATTACTTTATTATTATTGTTACTGTTATTATAAAACATATTGTCATAAATATATGTTTGGTTAATTGTGTAATTTATATTTTTTAATTGATAAATAGTGATATTGAAAACATTTATATTATACATATATGTACATATATATGTATATTAACAAATACTTTTTTTAAATTAGTATTGTTCGCAAACGGTGTGCACCTAAATGATGCACAGATTTCTGACATTCCAATATTTATATAACTTATAATGCCACGTTGTGCTGTGCAGTATCAACAACAAGGCGCGTGCTCTCTCGAAAGAGGTCAATCACGGGAGAAGGCGAGACCGTGGCCGTCGCTTTTGGACTTCGAAGTTCCCTGGAAACTCCTGTTCAAGGAAGACAAAAGAGAATCTGTAACAAAAAAAGAACAAAATCGCAACCCATATTAAAGGAACGAGAGCGATTCCACTCAACGAGCCACTCAAAAAGCCTTAAGGCTCGGAAGTGGTTAGCTCCATGAGAATAACGACAATATGACGCGCAGCAACGCGTCTTGTGTGAATAAGCCTGTTTACCTTTGGTAAAACATTCATGCCGAAACATTGTATGTTTATTTGTATTTTCTTTTTGTAAATAGACTTATCGTTATATCTTATGCAGATATTTTAATGTGACTCTTTATATATATATATACGATGTATGTATATATTGCTCATAATTGTTGTACCTACAGTTTATGCTGCCTCATTATAAAGTCAAAATGTGTCTACAACAAAGGGTATATGAAAAATTTAATGCAAACTATTTTATAGTGCATTCATCTTTCATTTAATATTAAATAAACATTTATAATAGTTTAAAGATTAAAGAAAAGTGCATTTTTGATTACACAAATATCAAAAATGTTTATGATTTCCTATCATACAGTACGATACCGTCACTACACTTATCTTTGCGATGAAGAAAATGGAAAGTTTAATATGGAACATGAACTTAGAATGTAAAAAGAAGAATAATGCTTGTGGAATATATACTCATGGAATATACATATGTATGTATTATTTTTATAGTATCATATTATTTAATAATATGGATATGGAACAGGTAAAATAAAAATGTTTTTCTTTTATTATTCCTAAACTATGGTTGTGTTAAGATTTGAACTTTCATCAACGAAACAAACAAATTTAAAAAATAAATATCAATTATTTGGCTTTCGTTCCCGTTTTTCTTTATTTAAAAGAACTCAACCAATACATTAAGTAAACGTAAAATACTGCATTTTATTAATGCAGCATAGTAGTATGAAATATTAGTCAATTACGAAATTAAAGATTAAATTATATAAATAATAACAAATTCTCTCTGGATACAAAACAGCAATGTTTAAATATTTATTACTAAAAATTGTAATATTTTGTGTGTACTAATCCTGTAATTTGTAAAAACATTGATATTACCCAGTTTTTGTTTAATATAAACAGGAAATTTCTGTATATTAAGAGCTAAATTAATCATAAGTTAACCAGACGTGAACAATAAGTATAACTATTCAATTGCAATTTATCATATTGTATAGTAATATAAACATATTACAATATATATGTAATATATTCATTCATCTACATATTATATGTATTACTGTAAAAGAACAAAATCAAAGTATAAATTAAATATGTAATAAAATTTAGTTTTTTTATGTTTAGTTTTAGTTTTTAGTTTTATTTTATGTCATTTTCATCATAATACCAATTATAATTATTTTCACTGTTATATTATAAGCGTTTATAATGTAACTCTTAGAGTTCGCGTGATATTTAAAAATATATGAAAATAGTCATCAACAAAATATCAATTTATAAAATTATTCCCATGACATTCCTTTAATATTTTATATATTTACAAGTTGCTCATTTCATTCTTCCTCTTTCGTCAATCGTATTCTATCTATATTATTATAACATGTTATCAAAATATTTTTTAATATTTCATTTTATTATTAAAATTAACTTTGTAGGTTAAAACAATTAATGTGTAATTCACCTATATACACTTGTTATAATAATCATCATCTCGTATTTTAGCTATAATTATTAATGAATATAACATATAACTATTGCATAAATATATATATACACACAATTCATTTTCTAATAATTTCTAATAATGATATTTTATATAAACATTAAATTCCAATAACTGTTTGCCGATAATATTTTATATACCATGTGTATCGAAAAGCATTACTTCTTTAGACAAAATACTACTTAATTTAGTTCTTGCTGCCACTAATGAGTGTGTACAACTCAACATAAACTCGGAGGCTGTCTTAAATTGTATAGCTTTAATTATTATACAATACAATATACCTTTGCTTATCTTTTGCATGCCAATTTACAGCTAGAAAATATTTTCGGATTACAAGCAATCCCACTTCCTGTGCCGAAATTACGGAAATTCGTGTTCAAATAAATCAAGTGTATTATTTAGGTCCATTCGACCATGTAATGTCATTTATCAGTGGATAGTTTATCTTCAGAATTTATCGCCATTAAAAAATTTATATTTTTTTGATTGTTTTTATTTAATAATAAAACATTACTAGTTAACATCTATTTATAATACTTAGTTAAATAAAATTTGTTCCCTATATTCTTATTAAAAAAGGCATTAATACACATTTTATACATTTCGATTAATTGCATTTAGTGTAGGAAATATACCTTTAATAAATATCTTTATAATGAACCCATTAAATTATTATCGATGATAAATTTCTAAATCTGTAGATTACAAATTAAAAATTTTCAAGAATATGCACATAATGTATACTGATAGTAGGTATGTTTGTAAATAATAATTTAATATAAGGGATTGGGCGTAATGTCCGGTCGATAGTTAAGTAGCGCGTAGATAAGCATGTAGTTGTGGATAATACAACATAGTATAAGAGAACTCGTCAATCATAAATATTGAGTGATACTCTCTAAATATCAGGATGACATAAGCAACCACTACTATTCTCATACAGTTGAAAACAATTTCTTTAAGTGAATAAAGAATACTCAACGAATTGCAATTTTAATTTCAATTTACAAAATTAGATGTTATGTGCATCGAAGGGACAAAAATAATTCATAGATTCAATTGATTGGCAATGCAAATATTTTATGTCGGCATGTTATTTATTATGTCGGCTCAACAAACCAAGTTTAAATTGACCTATTTAGAAATGCAGAAGACAAAATCAAGATCAGGTCGAAAACTCATCACAACAGTCGTTATAATATATATGACGTAAGAAAAATACCTTCTTGTCTTACTTTATGCTTTCTGGTGTCTACATTTTCTTTAAAATAACTCTGAAGATTTTATTTTAAATTACGAGATTGAATTGATATATTTATTGTAATCAACCGAATTTTAGGTTTAATATTTTCATAAAAAGTATTATTTAAATGTGTCTAATTAATAGTTATATACCTATAATATAATAAATTAATAGTGTTTGTAAATACAAATAATGTAAAACGTTAAAAATATTTTCAAAACGGCGTTGATTTTTCAATTGTTAGGATTGCTCTATATATTACAATATTCATATTTAATGAAGTTATGCAAAATTATTTTACTTATAATATTTGTTACATGAAAATTAATGTTAAAAGACAGTTATAGCTGTGAAGAACAATGAAATTGTCGAAATATTTAGATACTAAATGTAAAGTTCAATTTTCATCCAATAGGAAAGATATGTATTTAAATCTTTACAGCTAGCTTTACCAGTTTTTCTGAAGTTAAGTTGAGTACTACTACAAATATTTTTAATAATGTTTGGTGGTTGTAGAATTTATAAGTAACTTATATATATATGCATAAAGAAAATATGTTGCTTAATTGTTTGCCGGATAACTTAATACGAGTAATACTTAGAGTACATCACTAAATGTAACCAATCAGTAGAGATGTTTTTTATGTAATAGATCAATGTAAATATTTTTATGTATAGTAGTTTACTACGTGATAAATAAAAGACTGGATTTAGCCTCCTTCAATAGTGTGACCACGGGGATTTTACAATTCTTAAAACAACTTTGTTAGTTTTTTTAAGGCACTAATACCACAAAAATCATCATTTTAACAAACTTTAAGATGGGGTAACAGACAAAATATGTCTGTCTAATGCCGTATTCAACCATTAAATCCAATATTGCATCATTCCAGTAAATAAGGCGAAAGTTAACTAACGTAAATTTAAACGATGTGTACCCACAGATATGAATCAGAAATTTAGAAGTATTAAGCAATAAATTATTTCTACAACTCATCAAGTTTTAAACACAATAGAATTAACAAAAGAACTATTTCAGTTTCTTCGCGCTAATAAACGATATTGAACAACTATTGATATGATATTTTAATGAATATAGACTATTAGTTAACTAAAGACTGTTCAATAGTGCAGATGAATAGTTGAAATTATTGATATATGTATTTTTCATTTAATTTTAATACATGCATGACCATGCATATGGCGTTATAGTTTGCATAGTTTCTTTTTAACCATATTTTGAAAAAAATAATTAATTTTTCTTAATCAAATAATTAATTTATGATGTCATATTTCTAAAACAATCAGAGTGATTAATATTTCTAAAATGCGATTTAATTGTTTTGTTACATGTATCCCCAATTTCACTAAATATTTTTTCTTTTTTTCTTTTTAACAACGTAAACTCTTTAATATTGCAAAATAAATAGTTACATTCTTCTAGATCTTGACCTTTATTAATATTTTAGTAAAATGCTTTTGTTACTGAATTCACTGAAGTGCTCAGTTTAGTGTGAGAGACAATTCATGAAAACGATAACCAACATATCTTCATATAACGAAAGGGCAAATATTTTACACACAAGTAATTTGTGTCATTGCCAACTGTTCAACCTCCATTTCAAAATATGCTTCATTAGATGAATACGTCAACCCTCTTTTAAAATAAAAGTGGTATGTGAATGAACAGTATAAGTAATTTTTTTTCATATTATGTTTTTATTCTTACTTAATTAATAGCTTTCCTTTCTATCTCGTCCTACAATATGCAACCATTGCCAATAATAGTCAGAAGTCAAATGTTTTGTATGCGGTTAAGTGCGGTTTCATTACCATTTATAAGGTCTGTTCGCCTAGCTATTGTACTGGTTCAAGCGAAAAACCTTAAATTTTTAATTGCAAAATGGGAGTCTCAATCAAAACTCGAAAGCCATCATAACATGACCGAGCGTCATTTCTTTAAAATCGGACCAACTGTGACTCCATCGAACATGAATTTAGCTAAAAGAAATCGGTATATATATACTCGTACATATATCAATATTATACCAATTTATAAATAAATATCTAATAACTAAAGTGTGCAGTGTCCGATCAGGTATAATTAAATAATGTTTATAATTTCCATTTTCATTGTATTTTAAAACTACCAGTACATACGTTAATATAAGGGATACCGAGATTTGTTTGAATCACATTATGTTCAAATACCTAATTTAGTTATACATGAACTGCGGATAATAGTTTCAATGATAAAAATAATACGAATCGCAAAACAAATCGAAATTTAAAGTTACCTGAAATATTATTCATGCAAATAGTTTAGTAATTTTAGTATCACTATGTATGTCGTAATATACAGTTAAATATAAATTTCTCACATTTATATATTATTAATGTATGTAATAGCTCTATTTAAGTATTGCGAATAATGATTTTTAAAATTGCCATTAATTTAAATTTAGAAAGTAATATACATTATATACATGTATATATTATACACAGACATCTACATTTGTAAATTTCAGCTACCTTTGTGTCTGAGTTTCATTTTTAATTTTATAATTTGTAACTTTTTCTCTGGCTTTTTTATCTGAAATTGCTCATTGCAGTATAAAAGTATATCTTAAATATATTAGAGACAAAAATTAGATTCTTCGCATGCGAGCAATGAGGTGAAACCCGGCCGAAATATTCCCTTTGAAAAATAATTTAATTTTCAATTTATAATCTTTTTGTCAAATGAAGCAGACATGCTCTCAAGATTACTGAAAATGCGAACTAATTTTCGGTCTATTGATAATTCTCTTCCTTTTTAGAAACAGTGGGTAAATATTATCCATCAATACAAAAAATTAACTTTTTGTATGTTCACATTTATGCGAAAACAGTGCACGTCATATATATGTATATTATTAAACCATTCAGTTTGCGTATGGTATGTGAGCTTATAAATCATGTAAAAAGTTTGTTTGTAGATATTTACTAAATATTTTGCATAATTCACTAAACTAGTACAGTGAGGTGAGATGATATTCTCCTGCAGGCCACAAATAATGTGTATATACTTGAACGAGCGCATATTTAAAGGTATGGTTGTCTATTCTTTAATGTAGATTCAAGTAGGGTTTGTCATTTTTTTAATACTTTTTTTTATTTTTAGTGATTTTAATAATTTATTTATTTTTGTATTTTTAATTATCCGGTTTACAAAATTTTGCAATTATACTAAACTTTAGACTACTCGTGCTAAATAAAAGTAGTAGAAAATGTTCAGAGTTCAATTAATTCACTAAGATGTACAAAGAGTTTTTATTAGTTCACGGAGCTGAGAATGCAAAAATCAAACTCTTCATCACCTCCTGTAATAAAAATAAAAGCTTTATCCATTCGACCACTGTGAGTCCTACTATTTTTAAAATAGCTAATTTTATCTCAATTTATATTTACACTTTATACTTACACCTATAGGTTCATTTTGTAGGACAATACACATACATTAGTGGTTATCCTTTTCATTTTATTAATGCATGTTCTGTTAACCCTTATATTCCTATTGTTCCTATTCCTAAATCTGACTTTCATGCTTACATTAAATTTACATTTATTTTTAATCATCAATTAAATGTATTAGCTAGAATAAATAATGTTAAAGATGAAATTCGTATTATTTACAAAACAAATAAATCGTTTAGCTGACATTTTCGCCTTTCTAAAGTGTACCTCCGCTGTAATATTAATTGTATGTTTTGTAAAACTGCTTCTAAAAACAATAAATGCTACACTAAATGCGCAGTCTATTTGTGTAATAGAAATTATGTTGGTCTGTCTGCGAGGTGAATTAACTCTTGTATTAACTCATGTTAACTGTAATTAGTCTCTTGTTTTTCTTCACATGTTAAATCATGAAAATGATTTTTCAACTAACTTTATAGGTACAGTTTTATTAAGTATATTGTTTCACATAATAAAGGATATATTAGATCGAAATAGTACAAATGAACGAATATCTTTTCGTTAAAATAATATAAATAATACAATATTACATCTACTAAATTGTGAATAATTATTGCTTATGGGATTCAATATTAGGAATTTAATTATTATTCTAAACCGCTTTTTCTTTTTTACTTATGTGCATATTATTTAACTTTATTATTTTTACAATGATTTTTTTATTGTTATAAATTTAGAACTTTTATCATAAACATTTATCTAATAAATAACAATCTTACGTATGTCTTACTTTTATTTTATTATTCCTGAATAATAAAGCGAATAACACAATGAAATCTTATGTTATTTATAATATATTGTATTTTATAATATATAAATTGTTTGATAAATTAAAATATGTACTCATTACATAGGAGTGCTATACTACAGACAGAATTTTAATTTTAATTTTAATTAATCTCATAGATAAATAGAAATGACATAATAATGCATATTTGCTTCTGGTAACATGAATATCTCATCTGACCCATAGTGTAATTAATCTATGACCTGACCAATGCATGACTGTTAAAAACATATTGTCAAAACCGCTTAACAGGAATTGAATATATATATATAAAACAACATCATGAGTAAATAACTCGTATAACGAATACATAAATTACACTAACATTAACTGCAAGCGACATATCTTTTTGATTTTTAAGCCTCGATATATTTTATATATTCTACGACTGCTTCATAATTTAAATTTGATTAACTTATGAGTCTCCATTCAACAAATTTGACAGATACTTCATACATTATTGATAGTCTAGACATTTACATTCTGTGCAAAACTGGGAAATATAAATATAATATTCTGAATATATAGGTAACAATCATTTCTACAATCTTAATCAAATCAATCTCAAAAAGAATTTTTAGAATTGTAGGTAGGTATACTGAATAAATATATAAAGGGTGAGAGTTTCTTAACCATATATGAAATAATATACTGTATTTACAAAATTGAGTTTGTTCTTTATGAAAAATATATGTAAATACTCGCCTTTCACACAAGTTTCTCAAATACAAATAATATGAAGAACAGGTAATCCTTAGAATGGATAACTTTAATTTTAAAACAGGTATAGTATTTTTTAAGTTAGTAAGTCTCTTGTTTAATTGTCTTTACCTAACAGCTGATTATTAGTATCATTATTATTTATAAAAATATACAAGTTATGCATAAATAAAAACAACACTATAACTTATTCTCCGTGTTTAAATATGTATATGCCTAAATGAATTAATTTTGTTTATAAAACATTATCTGCCACTGAAGAGAATTGAACTCTCGACCCCTGGTTTACAAGACCAGTGCTCTAACCACTGAGCTACAGAGACGACATTTTGGTACAATTTAGTAATCCTATTTAAATAACTAAATTAGTATATTCGAAAAATCCAATAATTACTTTCTAATGTAAATAAAACGTTTGAGACAGCTTGGGCAGAACATATGCCACCATCCTATTGAAGCATATTACATATTTCAATCGTTGACTTTTAAATAAAAATATACACTTCTTTATTAAGTACTCTTTAAGTAGAAGCGTTAATTAAAAGGGTAGTCAATAGCTACGCATGTTAACCAGATGGATATAGCACCTGTGGACTCCGCTAATAATTTTTTTATTTAAATATATCTATTTCTTTCATAACACCCGGGTTTAAAACTGTCAATAAAATGCAATTGATAGCATGATAATATTAATTATCAATTATTATTAGGTGGAAAATAATTGTTACTATTAATATCATTATGATACCTATTTATAATATTTTGATTATGATTAATATCATAATTAAAAAGCTTCAGAATATAGACTAAAATATGCCTAGTAGTTCATGGTAGAATAATAATAATAATAATAATAATAATAATAATAATAATAATAATAATAATAATAATAATAATAATGGCTTTATTGATATCACAAGCATATCGGTGACATTAGACAGGGAACAGTATGAGTAATATGATATAGAATACGAGTATACAAAGTTATGCATTGATACCTACCTAGAATAACTTCTAAAATTTATATTCGTCATACTTGACTGTGCATGATGATAGAATTGTTCTAAACAGTTTTTTAGTACCTACTTAAGTATATAACTACAGATCATATGACATTTAAGATTAGTGTCTATATAGATACTTAATACTTTAGTCTTAATTATTACATGTATTATACGGGGAATGCTTTAAACGCGTTTATAGTAGTCCCTGGTATTATCATTTATACTTTATACTTTATCTTTTACTACACTCATACTCATTTTATATTTTTTCTCTGAAGTTTCGTATTGTGATTATGTAATAGGACCTGGCTACCATGGACATCTAGATACTAGGGAATTTATCCAGAAGTCTGTGGGACATACTAGAACTATTTGACTTTAAAAAAAAGAAAACTCTTATAATAGTTTATATAAGTAGTGGATGATTTCTGCTTCGCCCGCATTAAAATTTTAATTTACGTTTGAATATACACAACAATTCATTTTATCTATTTCGGTAGTAAAATTAAATGCGTTAAAATATATTCAATGTAAATAGCTCTATAATGTTACATATAACTCGATTTAGATACATTTAGCATGCTACATGTCAGATATTGACAGATATTTTGGTCACGTTCTAATTATAAAACACTCGGAAATGCCATGGCGGCGTACGATTTGTCGTTTTTTTCCATTTTCAATTATTTAAATGCATATTTTTAAAACAAGGCTTCTAACTACTATACAGTAAATGAGTAGAACTAGTAAAAATAGTAAATCTACTATTGAGTAAAGTATAGGGTGATGCAACACTGCCTGAGATAACAAGGCTCAGATTTACAACTTAATTTGCAAATGAATAATAGGGGATATAAAATATTGAAGTTATCATTCCAAAGTTCCTCAAACTTCGAGTCAAATAATTCTCTCACTAATACATTAGCTAGTATATAAATAGATCAACATATATGGTAATGTATTTATAAATTATACAACTTATACGAGGCTCCGTTTTGGAAATATAAATTATTTTATTCATTATTTATATTAAGGATAGTACATCATAATATATTGATGGCAATATTATTAGTATACTTTAAGCAGATGACACTAAATTCTACATGCATTGCAACAACAATAATAATTCTCCATTTCATAATACTGTTGAAAGTTTTATAACATGATGTAATATACATACATGGCAGTTAAACATTGAATTCTCCAGTGTCATATATTCTGCACAGGTGATATTGCGAATAAGTTTCATAAAGTCAATTGTATTTTGTCAATCGTATAAATTATGTAATTAAGTTAATGATATGGTATTATAATAGGTAGATAACAAACTTAATTTGTTTATACACTACACTTTCCTTTAAATCTTGTGTCTCGATATTATGTTTTATTAAAATGTTTAACTTATAATAAGTATACACTTTTATTACGTGCGTATATTGCTTATGTCAGGCCCATTTTAGAACATATCTCCCCTGTTTGTTCCCCTCACCTTGATAAATATATTAAAAATAGAGAAAGTTCAACGCTACTTCACTAAACATATTTATACCAATTGAAACCCTCCTTTCGTAGATTATATATCCAGACTTAAAGTATTGTGTATAAAACCATTAGAATATAGAAGAATTTGTAATGGTTTATGTTATAAAATTGAATACAATTTTGTTGATATTCTATTTTCATATTTTTTCTGTTAGAAATGCAACGAATTATTTAGGGTTTTTTTATATTTATCATCAGTAATGTAAAATTGATTATAAATTTTTTTTTAAATATAACTGTAGAAAATTCTTTTTCTATGTTAAAAAGGTTGCAATCTGGAATACAAATACAAAATATTGTTGTAAATTCTAAATCTCTGAACGTATTTAAAAAAATAGCTCAATAGATTTAACCTAAGTCTGTTTTGCAATGTTTACAAATAACATTGTATCTTTTACTTGTTGACATATTAATTCTGTACTTTGCATTGCTTGACATTCTTATCATTCTTATCATTTTATAATATGTTTTTATATTCACTTCTTACATGCTACCTACATGTTTTTGTTCAAGCTGGAGATAGGTCAGTGCTTTTCAGTTCTCGTACTCACATTTTATTTATCACAATAAATATATTAGTAATATTAAATTCCACATGGCTTAATTTTCATATAAACATCATTGCAATATCATGTATATTTTATAATAAGCTTTTATATATAGCCATGTTGTATCGATAAAATTTACATGTTTAATTGTAAATATTATTATTTTTTAATAATTTTCTAATTACAGCTTTTATTTATTTTCTGAATAAAATATTTGTTATAATTATCTAAGAGTGTACACATACATTTTTATAGATAATAATTGCTATTTTTGTGGTTTAATAGTTTTATAGGAATGCACAAAACATGTAAAATATACTAATCAATAACTTCATAATTCATCAATGCTCTCAACATTTAATTACGCTCCATATTTTTGTAATATTTAATATAAATGTATATAGAAATATAAAATGTACATAGAAATAATAATAATAATAATAATAATAATAATAATAATAATAATAATAATAATAATAATAATAATAATAATAATAATA
>JAYRBW010095526.1:3207-20521 GCA_036023295.1 Invenusta paracnida | reverse complement strand
AAAACATATACCTAGACACCAAAATTGTCATCCTATGTCAAATATGAAGCGAGATATAGCCAATATTATGATTTGGCGGCCATCTTGTTTATGACGTCACATTTGGGCACTTTCTGTGTCTTCAAATTTAGTAAACTTTTGACATGTTGTTCACAAGACCCAATACTACTAGAAAACACCAAAATACCTTTGCTTGCAATTTTTTTGGGGTCAGGTGCTACATTGACTCTACTATAATGGGAACGTTTAAATTAGCCGCGCACCATGAAATGAAATTCTTAACAGGTATTTTACTTATTTTATTTTAATAACTGCACGCACAAGTGAAGTTTCAAATATTAAAAGAGAAAATCGTGGTAAATCTACATAAGCTATAATTGTGTCATACTATTTGTCCGCTGCGTGATTGAATTAGCATTTAGAAATCTAGCCATCCAAAAATTCCAGTAGACATTTTAAATGGATAGGAAATTGAAAAATCTATACCATCACTACATACCAAGGTGCTATATAATTAATGAAACTAAAACCAATCTATATCTGAGAAGCAGCAAGCTTAAAAATTTAGATACATACACACATATAACTTCCGAAGATTTATAAGTTGAGGATATTGAAATATACACCATGCATGTAATATATATTTTTAATACACAGGTAGACAATATTCGTAGTTGAAATGAATATTATTTGAATGAAAATGAAATGAACTGTGGATAGTTAAATATATATTATATTATTGTAACATAAATTTATTGCATGCTACCAAAGCTTAAACATCCCGCGAGTTTTCGAAATTAACATTAATGACCCTTTAATAGTTTAACTCCTGTCAATATATTTTTTGTTCATCTTTGATATTAATCTCGGTGACAAAATGTATCAGATGCATAACTTAAACTTTGGTATGCCTTATAATTGCATCTAGGATCTTCTTCTTAGATGTTATCTAAATTATGTAGTGGGTTATCATATTTAAATATATATATATATATATATACTCATTGGATTACCGCCTCTTTAAGATTAGTTGTTTTGCTTTCTAATGTTAACTTCCTTCCTCTATAATTATACACTATGCATTATGATCAATATTAATTTAAATGTGAATTTTTTTAAATTAAGTCACGCTTTCATGTGCACGATACGCATAATAATTCAACCAATAAGTTAATCAAAAATAAATAAACAATGTTCATGCTTAAATCTACATCGATATTCATAATTAGAAAATATAAAAAGCTTACTGATTTAATCAAGTATAGTATACAATATATTTCGAAAAATACATACTTCGGTGGAGCAACTTTTTGGGGATCAATATCTTTAAGCCAATCGCATCTTAACGCTTGATCTGCACTGCATCGTTTGGCTGGATCTAATTGAAGCATCCAATCCAGTAGATCAAGAGCTTTAGGTGTCAGGCTAAAATTGAATATTTATAATTATTGTTTAAACATTGTGAAATGATAAAGTCAGACACACGGTTAGTGTCATACTTATACTGAAAACAGGATAGGTACATTTAATAACTGATGAATCATTTTTGAATGCAAATATAAATTTATAACATAGTTTTTATATCATTCAATTATCAGTAACCGGCGAGCAAGCAATTAATTAAGATTTAAATGTAACGTATTTACCATCTTTATAGAAAATAAATAGAATGACTTATCCATCTAATTTCACTTGTATTATGTAGAAAACATCTAGAGGAACAAAATGATAAAACTGCATAAATCTATTCAAACATATTTATAATAGTTTTTTCTTTCTAAAATGTCCGTTTTCACGAAAATTGGGTCAAAACATAGAAATGTCTTCTATTCTTTAACATTGGAAATCAGTAAAATGGCCATATCTCATAAAAGCTACTCTCTACAGAAGGTTATCATGCATCAAAATGATCCTAGGATCATACGCTTTCAGAAAATTTACAATAACCTTGGTTGCTCAAACTGGTACCTAAAAGTCCAAATATAATGTTTGGTTCATGGACTAATGGAAATACGCAGTAAATAATCGATTATCAATTTAATTATTTTTATTGAGATTACCGGGAATAAAGCGATGAGATCCTGCTTATTCCATCTTATGGTTTATCTTGTCCTAATTGTGGTCCAATTTTTAGAGGCACCCATCAAATGATTATTATATTCTGTGCTTAATTAATATTATTACTGACAAGTAGTAAATTACATATTAATAATTTTACTTTATGCTTTTCCTAGTTATTCCAAACGGGTGGTTGTGTTGGTATAATTTTTATAATATTGCATTATTTCAATCTGTTTTATTAGTATATGACATGGAGTCAAGGTTACGACAATAAATATTGAATCATTAATCACAAACAGAATTCGGCAGGATCCACACTAAGGAATATGATCATATATGTGTAGAAGGCGTATAAAGGTATACATTTTATTGTACATTCATTTTTTGAATATTCATTTATTTTTATGTTATTCTTCAATCATGTGATATAGTGTCACGATAAGTACTTATTGTTTATACATTTGAAAGAAAAATATTAAATATAGGAATTGTCCTAATTTATTATATATATTATTGTAACAAATTGGTGTGATTCACGTAACATAATGTTAAAATGAATAAGATATAGGGAGCCCAAATACTACTCAAATTAAAAAGAAAGAAAAATTAAGTTTGTCTTGCCTATGAATACTAGGTTGTTTTACAACGAAAAATAAGGTTTATTTTATTTTTCAACATTTGAGCAAATATTTTATATATATATTACTATATTTTTTATAATATACATAAATAGTAAGCTTTCAAAGTCATATATTTAGACTAGAATAAATGGCAGAATTTTCTAGGAATATTAATAAACAATTCAAGCTACCATATTTTCTATAAGCACTCATTTTAAATTATCAAACATTTTTTTAACAATATTTTCGTTTAATTACATGCGAAGTTTCAAAACTGTTTTAGGGTTTTGAAAATCTTTAGGTATATAAAAAAACAAAATAGCTCTATTATGGATAGATTTTATGCACAGCATTTACTTAAAGATACCCTTTAGGCCATTTATTACATTATTTGTGGAACAATTCTATAAGGAAGAATTTTTTGTAATTAACCGACTTTTTATAATAATTAAAAAAGCGTTTCCATTTTATTCTTTTTGAAGCGTAAAGTTTAGACATAGAGCAAATAATTTTTGATTGAAATAAATTCTAAAACTCCCTAACTTAAAGTGTAAAAGACTATTTTATAATATACTAAATAATCTAAATAATCTCTTTAGATATACATATTTTAAACTTGATGTTAAAAAGAGGTAATTTATTTAAAACCGTATTTAAGGTTTAATGTTTTGCGTTTATATCCATAACGTTTATAAATGCCACTTTCGTATATATACACTCAAATAAATGTAAATATGAAGTATTATTTTTTTTGAAAATGATATTTTTAAAGTTCCTATTAATTGTACATTATACATATAAGAAATAAAAAGTCTCCTTATTATATTCAGATAAATATATTTCATTAATATACAGTATGTTGTGGTTTACCACGAATATACTTTCATTGGATAATGATAATACCTTATAAGTGAAAGTTTATAAAATGCATAGTTGATTATATTTGTTATTTATAAATACAATATAAACATAACGATAATATTGCTACGTCGATATATTGGGAGATGCTATACATGCTAGAAATCCTATTCACATAATTCGGTAAAGAAAACAATAAAATATATATATTATGCAAGTTGATAACTCGTGGTTGATTGATATATCATAAACAATTTTTATTTACGAGTTGCAGAGTTAGCCTCTTACTACAATAATTCAGGCTAAGCTTTCTCTGCTTAAGTCTGTCGAGGTTTGCGAGTGGTCGTTCGCGTGATTCTTGATGTGACGTTCGAGATTAGCACGTTGACCGAACCGTTTAAAACAAATTCGACAGTGAAAGGGTCGCTCCTTCTGGTGGATGTTGCGAATGTGCCGCTGGAGGTTGCTCGAAATGCTGAAACAGCGGGTGCAGTAGGCGCACTTGTAGGGCTGCTCCCCTGTGTGCGTGCGGATGTGTCGGGTGAGATTTGCCGAGCGTGGGAACATCTTTCCACAGAATTGGCAGTGGTAGCGGTCTCTCTTTAGGCCACCATCGATGCCACCACAATCGCTTGGACTTTCTCGGCCTCCGCCTGACGAGGGCATTGCTTCCGGTGAGTATGGCTGAAAAGATTGATTTTTAAATTTGGAATATTGTACTGGGTGACGTTTAATAAATAATAGACATTAGTTTTTAATATAAAGTTAAAAAATATTTCAGTAGAACAATAACATGCTACTACTATAATACGTTAGTAATATAAATATATATTGATAATTATTAAAATAAATTTTAATATGCATAAAATATTTTTGGATTATGATTTTTAAAATTTCAAACAAATCTTACCGGAGAAATTCCCGCAAAAGGTAAAATCCTTGATCGATCTGAGATGGAGGCTGTATGACGGGGGAAGAGGGATCCGAAAGCTCCCCCCGGCGATCGAATCGGCGGTGACGATGGATCAAAGAGACCAATTGGCGTTGTTGACGTCGGCATTGTCGATGCTGGAGGAGGTGGCGGTGGTGGCGGAACAACGTAGGACGAAAGTGAATGGAAATTGTAAGCCTGTTTCATGAGACTCTGCATGCGATAGTTCTCCTGCAGGTATCGCATTGACTCTAGGAGCCAGAGCGACGGATTCCCACTCCCTGCTGTAAGACTCGCCGGAGAGAATTCTACCTGTTGCTGCTTCTTCATGCCTTCCAGAGAGAGGTCAAGGGGCTGCTGACTAGTGCCGCCTCCTGTTTCGCTTGCGGGGGTGCTGTGATCGTTGGCCTCAGTGGTGGGAACCGAGAGCCGGCTCGTAGTTATGGTTACTTGGGCGTGGGCAAGGGGGGGCGATGTAAGCTGCTTGTGAGGAGGGAATTCATGACTGTTGTTGGACTCGAGGGAGGGCTGGCTACTTTCAGGGTCTCCGTTGGTGAATTTGGTTACCAAATTGTTGTTGTTGTGGTGGTGGTGGTGCGTCAGCGCGGACGAACTTCGATGGTTTCCAATCGAAGATGGCGGTGCGTCGTCGTGAGTCTTCTTGTGTCGGCAGAGATTGCTGAACTGGGTGTAGGCCTTGAAGCAGACATCGCAGCGGAAGGGCTTGTAGGTCGAATGGATGTGCATGTGTTGTTTGAGGCCAGCTGCACTGGTGAAGCCCTTGGCGCACTGGGGACACACGTAGGACTTGCCGAACAAGCGGCTCAGGCTGCACATGGGAAGCGGGGAGAGAGACAAATTAGAATTAAGAAAACTTGGTGGGAAAGTGGTGTTTGTATGTCCACACAAAATATTGTCTTAATTATTTTATTCTCCCAAATGACAAACGTTTTAAACATTAATTTGTACAACATTTTTTTAATCGCTTTAAGAACTATTTTATCAAGAGATAGACGAGAAAGACAGCATGAAAAATTAAAGTGAAAATTCAGAAAAATAGTGAATTCTGTATCATTCCCAGGATAAGTATCTACTTTATATATATAATTTTGTTAAAATTCGATTTTTTAAGATGTCCAAAGAAAATTTATGACATGTATCTTTCCTGGTATTTATTACTTGCAATTTGTATACACCACAATGATATAAAAACTGTTATAGGCAGACATGACTGACTAAATGTGAGTTTATAAAAAATGACTAAGAAAAGTTATAAAACGAATTCGATAAAATATGAATAAAATGTTCTTGTTTAAGGAGGGGACGGGTTAAGAAGCACTTTACATATGATATACTATATAGAAGTATTGATATCGCCGTTATCTTCTGGTTGAGTGTGTTGATATTATACCCGCTGTCAAGGAATTAGTAACGAAGTGTTTGTTATTGTTTTTTCAGTCAGCATTACATATTTATTATCAGTTCACACAACGATGTTTTTCAAGTTGACAGACGGAAATTAAATAAACTCAGGAATCTTCCCTCCCTTTTCACACCGTAAAATCAACCCCAAATCTGCCGCGAAAAGTGAGAAGGGGAGGGGGGGGGTGCAGGGGTGGTGAAGACGAAAGAAGCGAAGAGGAGTGATGCTACTGTCTTTACGCTATAACTTCAATGGTGTATGGTAGGTATATTCTTTGCGCGGTTGAAAAAGCAATACGATGTCAAATTTTCTGACAATTGACGCTGTGAGCTTCCCAGAACTTGAAGGCTGGAAGACTTTAGGCAAACAAAAATGTGTCGGATGACTTTTCTGGAGCAAAGAGAGGAGGGGGGGGGGGGTGGTTGGGAATCATAAAATTAGTATTGCCGGTTAGTTTCAAGTATAATAAGCGCATACAAAGTGAGTATTCTGTTAAGGTGTTGTCTAAATGGGGCCATTCTGGAGTAAGTTTTCTCCCATTTCTGTGCCATCCGGGCACCTTTATGTCTTCTTCTCGTCCTTCGTGCATCTGCGCTCCCTTTCCTAAATCCTCTCGGAAGATCTCAGAAGGCGGTTTTAGTTAATTGCTCAAGTAAAAACGTATGTTATACTTCTTCATAAGGGTGTAGCATAATAGGGAGACAAAACGCATCGCACTTAATTGTGTATAATGCGATCGTCTTTATATTGTTGTTATAGCTGGTACTATACATCACCGCCGCACCTGAGGGTACCTTGGATATTGAAGTCTTCACACACACACAACTTTTATTTGGCTATGACATAAAGAGTGTGTGCAAAGGAGAGTTAATTTTATATAATTATGGAGAGTTATAGAAAGAAGACAGCATAATAGACAGATGCAAGGGAAAGTTTTACAAGAAGACGGAAAGAGGGTTAGGGAAAAGATGCTACAGATTCAATTGACTCAATGCAACAATCGGGGGAAGAGTTCTCTGTAGATGCGTTTGGTGTCCATAATTGTCGACTGTCCCTGAAATTGTGTCGTTCAGCAACCTCGTTGGCGCCCCTGAAGTCTTCTTTCTATCTCTGCATCTATAGAATTCCCTTTTTGAGCGAGACACTAGACACTATATAGTTGTCTATAGATATAACGGTAGCTTCAAGTAGAAATATAAAAGCTGCGAAAAAGTTTCTTTGGATTTTATTTTAGTGGCTTGTTGGGAGAAGTGAAATAAAATTTTACATAATATTATGGTATGTACCTATATACCTGCGTATTAAAGTTAGTTATACGACCCATTTTAGTTAAATAAAACCAAAAGAATGAAGGGAAAGAGAGAAAGCGAAAGAGGAAGAAATAACCACAAAAGTTTTTGCAGGAATGAAGAAGCGAGGTGGTGACTGGAAGATAAAGCGGTCTAACGGACGAAATGGAAAGAGGAGATACGGGGAATTAGAGAGTAAGACTGAAGGCCGAATTTCCGATACATTTCCGCTCTGTATTCTCCCACCATCCCATCGGCATGCCTGGAAGTACCACACAGTGAGAGTTGGGACTCATAAATCTAATGGATAATTATTGTTCTTGAGTGTATACGAACACACAACTATAACACAAGATGGGGGATGGGGGTGGGGGGTGTGATAGGACCAGGAATGAGCGCATCCATAACAGGACCCAGGAAACATCTTCCCAGAAGTAATCACTGTTATTGTAGAGGACTCTGCGAGGGACGGGGTTTGACTACATACGGGCGAGAAAGTCATTATCTCGCCTAGTTTTGTTCTTACTGACAATACGAGTTCCGGGAACATGGACTCCGCACTCTCATCGAAGTGATAAAAAAGTGATAAATTGACAAGTGGTGGGGTCTGATGAATGACTTCCTGTAGACATACGCATCGCTGAGAAGAGATGAGAGAGAAAAGAAGGTCTGTTTTATTGTACATCTGTATAAAATTGGGAGACTAGGGTTTTCTATACTGATGGAAGAAGAGAAAGTGAAACTATATAGAACAAGCACAATCAGAAAGTAGAGAAAAAAGGAGATTCTGAGTTCTGCGAGAGGCAGTCGGCACCTCCCATTCGCCTCATCTTTCGATCAAGATGGGGAGTGGAGAGGAGGAGAGGATGGACCGTGGGCGCGCGGACGTGAATAGGAAGGACCATCGTCGACATCTATTTTTTATTTCAGTTGTAATTGATTCCATTCCCTCCTTTCTATGCTATGGTCGGCCGGTAATTCCGATGAGGCAGGTTGGTTATACCATCCCTTCCAAGTTTTATCATCCTTCCCCCCCCCCTCCTCATAACTTATAATGTGTATCATATCACAGATACTGCCGTTTGTCGGTTATAAATGTATGTGTCTCCCCCTTCTATAAACTCCGCCAAGGTTTTATTCGGTGAATTATTTCAATTTTAATTTAAAATTGCGATATCTATACCGGCTACACCTCCAGGAATCTATCTACCGTACAGAATGAAGGCCTGACTGTCTTTGACAACACCAATTGCCAGATTGTCACTGCGCGGTTCTTCCTCTATAACTCCTTATGTTATGTTTCGTACGCTTTTCCGCATTAAAACAGGAGAAAGACATTTTTCTCCTCGCCCGGCCTTCCTCCTACATTACAAGAGTCTTTTTAAATATAGGTACCTAGTATAGAAAAGAAAAAACATTATAATATCTGTTTCTTCCCTTTTTTTATTTATTCAAATCTCGTTTCGAGAAGTCCACTTGATTGAATGAATATCTGCAGCATTGAGAAGGAAGTATTATATAGGAAGAGCAGTTGGGTGTCCGTAATCTAGAATTAAAACAATTGTTTGTCAGATTTTGGGAGGAAAATGTATTGCCTGACGCCTTTATTGCTCTAATTTAGATGAGGAACGCACAGAGTTCTATAATGTGAGGACGCGTCTGGTGTAATCATGCACAACACGCGATAATGCGATCCACAAGAAAGGGATATAGAAATAAATTCACTTATCAAAAACTTCTTGTAAAGTCGTAATTTCCTCGTTTGCTATATAACAAAATAAATAGGACAAGATAAGATAAAGTCTCTCTCTCTCTATATATATATAGTTTGAAGATAAATTTAAATTTAATTTTTATGAAAATTTAATTTATTTATTTCGTTTTAATCAAAATACTTGTATATTCCTTAATTTTAAATAAGTATTCTTTCAACACGGCCGACTCTTATTAATATAATAATTGTGTTACAAATAAATTTATCGAATTTTAATTAAATTTAATTAAGTATGGAAAAGATTCAACTTATGCAGTATATTTCTGCTAATTCGTCATCCCTCTTTATTCGTCACAATTTCAATTCCCCAATTATATACCTGTATACCTGTATATTATATCATATAATTCGTCACTCCTGATAATTCATCATTTTTAATTGTTTCACCAAAGGGGTGACGAATTAACAGGAGTATCCCCGCACTGTATATATGATCATACGTACATTTTAATCAAGAAAATTGTAAGTAAATATTGCCTACAGAAATACATAAAATAGACAAAATCTTTCTACACAATTGTTTTAATTTATATACTCAGATTCATAATAATAATAATATAATTTTGTTAGTATTTTTAACTTTTTGCGTCTTTAACAGATATAAAGTATAAATTGTATGGTTAAATGTTTGGATGCAAAATCAGAATATTGGTATATTTAAAATTTTCTATATGATAAATATATATAATGGATATTCTTAAACATTTCGCAAAATTAATCAATTTTGATGTGTTTAATTGGATGCATAAAAATAGAATCTATAAACCCGTAGAAAAGGGATTTTGCAAGTGTATAACACTTCTCATTGGGAAAATGGTACTTTTTAATCGGGACAAAAATACTTTTAAAGATTTGCTATTATAGATTATAGGCAAGGTTTTCTGCAACTCGAAACATCTTATATATTATAGTTATTCGCATACAGTTTTCAAAAATCGGCTTCTTAAACTTTCAGAATCTTCATAGAAAAGTTTACGGTTTTAATGTTAACTATATAATGGCTTGAGTAAAATTGCTTATACGTTATGTTGAATTTTGATTTTATATAATTTGTTCTTGAACTTTGAAGATATTAAAGATATATATATGTGCGCTGTTAACTAAGTATATCCGTATTTGAACCAATCGATACATCTGTGTCGATTTTATTTTAATATGTTTTGTGCGTTACAACACATAAAATGCAGAAAAATTTTGTACCTAATTTAAATTGTTTAGCTATATATATAAAAGTTGAAGTTCGCCCATTATACCCATTAATCATAATTGTATTTATTTTGACGAAGATCATACGAAGCGTCTAATAATTCCTTTCTTTATTTCTTTACTAGACGATATATTACAATATACATATTATTTTTTAATTAAATAATGTGCATAGACACTGATAAGAAATTCCCATTGCATATTGATTCATTGTTTTATGCATTTAACTGGATTTCATAACCATTCAAATACAGTTATTTTATATACCTACTCTTTTACTGCTAACATGCAAAATGGTATTATAATTTTTGTTTGACAATTTCAATTGTTTGAAATAATTCTCCAAAACTCTAAACGTCATAAGATTGACAATATATATAATACGTGCAATATATAGTTTATTTCTTTTCCTTAAAAATGAATGAAATTTGCAAAAAATCCTATATACATATAACGGACGTTCCAAACAAGTCAACTAAGTTTGTTATGTATAACAGCCTTCTTGTATATAAGTATCATCTATAATGATGAAGTCGCAGTTTATATTTAAATATGGAGGGAAGCATTCAACCTCTAACTTATAAAAAATGTAACATGTATCCGTCAGAGGGGTATATATCTATTGGGCATGGTGCAATACTTCATTGACTATAACAAATTATAATATGATATATAACAAGACGATCTGAATGATACTATAACAATTCAGCAGGAATTAATCCCAAACTTTAGAACTTTGCATATTACATTACATATATAATCTATGATTGTGGTATCTGCGGATATAAATGACAACTCCTGCGTGTAATATGTTATAAAAATTCTTCACGCATTCAATTATAGATTGGGGCGCACTTGTATAGGTAATACGCACGCAGGCACTGTATCAGACCATCCCGAAGAAGACCCCGCATTTGCAAATGGGGTCTTAAATTTTCAAAATTGTATCGTTTTCAGACTTTACGATAGTTATTATTTATTTATACGGCATGAATTTAATTCCTCAATATCTTGGTCGGTATATTTTAGCACCGCAGGTATATAACTAAAGCCAAATATGCATCTATATGATATGATTGCCTTGCATAATTTGAAACAGAACACTTACATACATCATACTATATGCTATATTATGATGTATAGTGGTTGCATTAAACTATTTGAAATATTCCTTATTTAATTTTTTATGTACTTATTCTATATTCTATTCTATATACATATATACAATCATCCACATGCATATGATTGTATATTATGCATTCGCTGAATTGAGGGGGTATATACACAAATGAATACAAGTTGTATATTATCTTTACATATAATTTGTAAACAGGCTTTTTGAAACATGATCCACATTAATTTAACTTTTCGTATAATACTATATTATTTAATAATGAGAAATCATATAATAACGAATTATAATTTTCGATCGTATAGATGTCAGATATATGAATATATTGTGAACATTACCACATTGTTAGAATGTGTTATGACATACATATATATATATAGATAGAGTATAAGTCTTGAACGTGATTGTAGATAACTTCCATACATAACGCGGTTACCTATCATTAATCTTTAATTGCCTTATGAAATTTATAAATATGATATGTTTTCAGTATCTTGATAAATTTTGTAATTTTGGTTTAATCATTTATAAAGATATTAATCAATGGCAATCTAAAAAAATTTCTATTGAGATGTTGTGCATTTTGCAATTGTCATGGTCAACATATTTATAGTATTTAAAAAAATTACATATATATACTAACTTATTTAGATATTATTATAGAAACAATATATTAAAAAATATATAAATATTGTATTTTACTTATATATATGTCTTTTATATTGTAAATTAATAATTCAAAAAAGATCTATATTTTTAACCAGAAACTTATACATCTTCAAATTGTGACGTCATTTTTCAGATAGCTTATCTATAATATGATATCTATGGTACCTATATACATAATTTATCTTTTATATATAAATACATATAGCAAAAATAACATTCAATGATAGGCCGTAAAATATATATATTATATATTGTAGAAATTATAAAATTAATAATATTAAGACAGCAAAGTTATAAGAGCTTCATGTTTTTGAAATAATTAACAAAATATACAAATATTATAAAAATGCGTAATATACTAAACATTGCAAGTAAGTTTATAATCTTGCATATACAATGGAAGAATGACACGTATATTATACACTTTTTATATCTTATATCTTTTTAAAGAACTATAATACATATATCCTATATAATTTCTCCAGAAATATACTATATATAATAAATTTCTCCATTGATAATCTCTACAAATATTGAATTAAGATGATTAAAATATTCCAGTATATATAAATGATAATAATCATCGGCAATTTTAAAAAGTGAAAATAAAACAGATTAATATTTCTTAAAGATTGGCAAACTCACGCAGCCCAAAGTTTAAAGGACTTTTTTTGTTCTATATAGACAATATTTAATTCTATAATAAGCTGTGGAACTGCCAGACTGGTCAAATAAGTCATTTGAATGCTTTTAACCGAAACAGAGTTTTTCCATGTTATACATCGATGCATTCATATAAATATTATAGCTTTGCAGGACAAATATTTTTCACTTTTTAAGTCAAAATAAACTATGAATATAATGTATTAGAAAAGGTTGGTTACGTGTATTTTCATTATATTGAAAGGTTTAAATTAGTAAATGGATATATATATATATATAAGTTATACAATATATGTTTCAAATATATATGGTCAATCAGATTCGTTTGCTTATATGAGTGCGTAACTTATAGCAACTGAGGTGTTAATCATTCGAGTTTCGATTAACTTTTCCTGTTACTTAAACTAACTTATTCTCCGATGGTTTAAGGAATATTTATGAAACTTATTTTCAACAAAAGCAATTGATGCTTTAATTCGTTTGACACCTGAGTATTAAAACTGTATTATTATGTAATAAGAATACTTATAAAAACAAAATGTAAAACTTACTGCAAAACATGTGTTGATTACTAAAATACTTTATATATTTCTTTATCTGAATAGTATAATTATAGACAAGCCCACATATAAATCATATTAAGCTGAGTTATATCTACTAAACTTTTAAGCAGTTTGTAAACCTGTGTATATATTATGTCTTTGAAAATTATATATTTTACTTATGTACACATTAGTAATAGATTATACGTTGCCATATACCTATATTAGCTATTACAGTTATTTCCTCTCTAATATATACAAAAATATATATTTTGCTAACGTTTTTATATAGTTGATGATAGTTTGTTGAAAAAGTAAAAATTTACTCCATTTTCAATTGCAAACGCTATATAAAATTATATAATGAAACATTTGAACAGTCTTGTGAAGCCCAATAGACAGTTATTTATTATTTAAAGATTTAACAATTTTATATATTTACAAAGATTAAGTTTTTCCAAAAAATCTGAAACAATTTTCAAACTATATACATATATGGGCTCTTTATTAAGAAAATTTATTTATACTATTATATATATCTCATATACTGTTTATAACATAATGGGACACATTGTAAATTTTTCAACAAACTATCATTAAATCTAAAAAATGTAGCAAAATATGTATATTCTTGAATATAGTGGAATATAATAGCAACGTATCTAGTATATATAGTGCGTCTAAGTAAGGTATATTTACATATAGATTGATTAATTGTCAAATATTACCAAAAACATACATAATATTATTAAAAAATCTCACCGAAACTTCTGCCCCGGTAGCATCACGCTTGCTTGCTCGAGTATCGTAGTATATACCGACGACGACTGTTGATGAAGTTGCAGAGATAACTGCGAATAGTATATTTCTGTGCGATACCACGGGGGTGATCGAATGACGAAAGGAACGACGGAGGAAGATTCACGCGCGCGACGCTCCGATGTGACGCGAGAGACGGAGATGCGTTGAGTGAGGCAAATGGTCGTCACTGCGCGGTAATCTCTCCCCTATATTTGTCTCTTCTGTTCATCTCATCTTTCCGAGGAATAATCTGGCGGGAAAGAGTCTTCCTCTGGAATCAGCGGCCAATTAGAACGATCCCATAGAGCTGCTACAGCCAGCCAGCTTCTCGCAGAGTTCCATTGTCTGCTATTCTTGCAATCTACTCCTCTATCTCTCGTTATGCAACTCTCCCATGCGCCTCTCAGCGTAACCCCGGCTCTTGATGCAATTTCTTCCGCCTTCCCAGAGTCAACACTCTCTTACCTGGGGAACAAGTGGTCGTAAGATGGGTAATCTACTAAATTGGGACCGCTTTTTACAACTGAAGAGGCATCAGCAACACTTATTATAGGTATTACAAGCTCTCTCTCCATATTATTGTAGTCTCTATATAGAACAGACCAACTTATAGAAATTGTATAAATCGCATGCGTTTTCAAATTCTTCCGTTGCATGCCACCCATAGGCAAGAAGCCGAAACTCCTATATGTGGGAGAAAAAAGACCTCTTGACGCCTAAATTAGCCAGACACGGGCAGGAAGGATTCAAGTCTTCTCATCTTTGCTTCCGTCTAGAATCTCTTCAGTCACACTCTTGCTTTTTCACCTCTGCACTTTCTATTTGAAATTCCTACTCTCTAGGTAGGTTAGTATATAGTTCCCGGGGACTACTTCTACAATATAAAGACTTCCAATTAAAGAATTCGAGGTGGGAATCTTGAATTTCCGCGCCCAAAAAGAGAGGAAGATGGTAAGTTGGTAGTGAATTATTGTAGAGCGCCATTCACAATGGCACACGAGTTCCTTTAACTCTTGGATCTTAACTTCCTGGAGTTACAGGTAGGTCGATTGGATGGAGTTAAAGGGTCTCCTGCTGTTAGCGATTAGACTCAAGCAGTCGTCAACGGAAATGGGGCATTGTGAAGGGTCAGGAAAAGTGGCCATTTGAACCAGAGAGTACCCCGTCTGCGATATTATTCTTCTCTACTACGTGTCGGGTTTATAATGTCTACAAGGCGGACATGACTTGAATATGAGGGCGAGTGGAAGAGCTTTGACTTCCGAAGGGAAGAGTCGGAACGAGCTGGGTGACACGAGGCCGTTGTAAGCTTTGTTGAGGCTGGCTACCCGTTTTTTCTGTGGTCTGCAGGCCTGGCGACTTTAGGGACCAAATTCCAAAGGATTTGTCGTGCTTCCCTATATAACTTCAGGGGGTTATGAGTAGGCACTCCTGAACTCTGACAGCTTTGGAGAGGGTAGCTATTGTTTAAAAATGATAAATGATAAAAATAACTCGCATACCGGTGAAACAAAAATTTGAGGGTATCGCTTACGCTCTCCCCCTGTGCAGGTATAAATAGTATAGCATTGTAATATATAACTTAATGCCCTCATCCTGCGGAGTTCTGTTAACGGGCCGTTGAAGATAAATGTAGGTATTATAGATTAAAAGGTGGAATAAGCTTCTCCACCAGTGCCGGTATCTATTTCAGCGTTACTTCCCGAGTAAATTAATCATTCGATGTAGGAGGATGCTGTTGATGTGAATAAAATTCACGTAGTGTCTGGCTGGACAATGTATATTCAGTTCATCTTATCAGCCAGAGGAGCTATATAATAGAAGCATATATCTCAAACGCGCCATATACACTAGTTCTTGATACACACTGAGTTCTGTGGCATTTAAGTGTATGGGAGAAGGCCATGTGTGCAATTAAAGTTATATTTTATCAAAGGATTCTCCAATTCTTCTTTATGCAAGTCACTTTGCTGATATTAATTTGCATATCATATACTGTTGTTTGTTAGGCCTTCCCGACGGTCTATATGAGGAGCAAAAGTAGATAACGTACGCATTATAATTTTTTTCATATTTTCCGCTCTTATTACAACGAATATAGCAGTATGTATGTATATATGTATGTATATCATGCGCGAGGTTATCATATACCTCGCATAATATTGATAACAGAATATATGACACAATTTCATGCGGGTTCATGTTTGCGATTTTTACATACTCATTTAGTACTTTTTCTAACTTTGTAAAACAATTATTTGATGTGGCGTCTATAATTCCTTCGTATGTAGCTGCGGTTATTTTGTTATTTTGTTATTTTAATCAATTTTATGTTTATCTACGTTTACATAGGAAATAATCAATAGAAACTTTCTTGAAAGTTAACTATATAACATAATTATCATGAAACCAAATTAACATATTCCATATAAATATATAGGTAGGGTTTTATTATGATGATCAGGTGTTATATACAGGCATAATAAGAACATAACTAATATTTACAATTCTGACAGTATGTCATTTTATTTTTGAAAACATTAATTTGTTTTAAATTGTATATACCTATTATTAAATATTTTGTGCCTTTAAGATGCTCAGATTTTCATGTTATATACATATATATTATAGCCATAAATAATATTTAGTGAGATAATAAGATATAAGAATCTGCTTAAGTAAAAATAGTCGATTTTGTGAATTGATAATATATATAACCACTAAAATAATTATAATACTCTAAAAATTAATATTCCAAAATATATGACATATGTTTGTAGGTATAAAGTTAACAAATCAACATTGTAATGAAAATTGCTAAAATAGTTAAAATAATTTCAATAAAATAAGAATATAGACCAGAAATATATGACTATAATGATCCAATCCCAAGTTTTGTTTAACTCTGCGGCTAGTAAATATATAATAATAATGTTGGCATAAGTGTTCCATTTCATCTCAAAAGCTTCATTTCCTCTAACAATTGTCAAAAAACCAAGGCTATTTACTCAAAGGAAATTGTCTTCATGATATGGCTTTCAGAGAAGACGCTACATGAAGCGCACAATCATAGAACTCATATAAACCGATCTAGCAGCACACATAAGGATATATATACAAATGGATGGATATAGCTTGCATTATGACGAGTATATATACAGAGAAGCTTGAGTATATATGAATAGAGTTATACTCTCGAAAAAAAGAGAAAAAACGAATCTTCTTAAATCAACACCTAGGACAGGTAGCGATGTTCGAAGGAATACGAAATGAGGACGAAGAGCCTCGGATTGTAAGCGCAAGGAATGAAGGGGGGGGGAGGGGCAGGAAAGGGGTTGGAGGCGG
>JAYRBW010095515.1:0-20521 GCA_036023295.1 Invenusta paracnida | reverse complement strand
CGGATAACTTAAGTAAGTGTCACGGATCATGGATATTTTTCTGGTTATGTCACGGACGAGATCTCGTCCATAAAGGCCATCGAAAAAAAACGTGTAACAAGGCCTCTGTTTGATTGTTAGACCTGGAAAAGTCTGCCTTAGCGGATCATACATATAAAAGTAATAACAGAATTATATAATTTTAGAATCACATTACATTACTACAGATTCGTGCAGCATGAATAAATATTATGATTCTTACAGATATATACCATCAATCTATGTGGATTTTACTCTATTATGCATAAATCTTGTTTTTTGCAGTTTGTCTATCAATAGCTGCACATATATTCTAGTATTATACTAGTATTCTATAATATTATTATATAATCTAACTCTAGTAATATTAATTTGGTATTATGTCTGTCTTATTTGTTATATTGTGTCATTTCTTATTGGCTTGTATTCTAACTTAAGATTCATTTTAGTTACTGTACTTTTTTCCTTTTGTATGCCTCTGACGAAGGTATACGATACTGAAAATTCAGGGGAAAAAATTGTGCATATGATAGTGTTGTGGAATTAATTTACCTTTTATATGTTTAGATTAGAATATAAATAATAGAGAACTTCACAATATTCCAAAAACGAAACTAAAAATAGACTAAATTGAAACTCGCAGATGGAAAAAAACAATATCAGCTGACTATATATTATTTTTTAAAGAAGTATAACAAATCATTATTTTGTCATATGTCAAATTTTTTAAACGAGAAGGATCATACAACAAAAAAGTAAGAATCGGTGAATATGTTGACATAATTATTTGTATATATGTTGACATTTTAATGTTTATGTTGGACATATTTGCAAATATATTGACATGTTCGTGTTCATGTTTACATATTTATAAATATGTAGACATATTCATGTATATGTTTGACATATTTGCAAATATGCCAACATATTTTTGTTTATGTGTTATATTATGACAGCTGAGAAGAATCATATTTGCAAATATGCCCAACATATATATGAATATGCCTACATATTCACTATATTATTGCATTTTTGTTGTATGATCCTTCTCGGCCGTGCCATATAATTCCTATAACACAGTTGTCTTATATTATAACATTTTAGATAATCGGATACCATGGCGTATCAATTTGAACAAGTAAGATTGTGATAAAATAAAGATCATGTCTACATTTTTTATTACCAGTATAAAAAATACTATCGGCACCGTGGAGTCAATTTTTGAGTCCAAGACAAATTAGGCGCACGTATCATAAAATTTATAAATTTATAAATTTTGATATAATTATATAAGCAAAGATAATAATTATCTATTATCTTTGGTTATAAGGCACCGACTAAAATTTAAACTAAGGAGTATGTATAACCACGTTTTGAATGATATTAAGTTCTGTATTAATATTTTGTTACTTAAAAAAATGATGTGTAGTATTAAATTACAACAAAGACATGTAATATAATTATATGTACAAGATAAATAGAAAACATATCCCATTCGTCTCCGCGGTCCCTGTCAAGGCGATTTTTTTAAATTGCACACCTATTTTAATTTTTCATATATTCATTGTTACATTACTATACTTCTATATAATTCATACAAGTTATTTAAAACAGATAGGTATAGACCTATATATAAAAATTCACGTCATATTTTAGCAAAAAATTACAAATTAGTTTATATGGAAAAATGTTATTAAAATTATACTTTGATCGTGGTTTGTGTAATAATAATAATATTGACCATATATAATATACTATATGGGCCAAATATTAAAATATATATATATATGTGGAAAATATGCACTTGCAACAATGGGATTCAACACATTTTTAGAACTTTGGCGTATTCTAAAAAGTGATTATCAACCTAGAAATGTAAAAAAAGCTTTAGAAAATTGTACTGGTATATCTAGACAATCGGACACGTGACTGTACTGCCCTATATATTAACTAAATTGAAATGCATAATTGTTCGTATTATCCTATTGACTATTTAAGAGGACCAAACACTGTATGTTACATATATATGCTCATAAAACATTCTTTACTACGAGTGCTTGAAAAATAATATGTGGTATATAAATGAAATCTTTAATAACTCACTTAGGAAGTTAGATAATAAAATAATTGATAATTCTCATCATCGTATACTTAACCTCCACTTTTAATCTGATCACGCTTGTACGTCATTAAACAGCTCTGTGTAAACATTAGCAGGCGCGTGTGAAGCACTTAAACATTGTGGTGTAGCAAATATTAGTAAATATATCATATTAACATTTTTTTCATCATATAGTTATCGAGGACTATATTATGTAATATATGTACATATAAACAATTACGTAATCCTCGATAGTTATATTTTCACATAAGTACAGTCACTATACACTATATACTTCATAAGGCATCTAATAATTGACACATTATACTAATGTACAAGCTAATTATAAGTCATCTACTAAACAGTAAACTTTCTAAAGTAAAAATCTTGACTCATGATTGTATGCAGAACTGATTACTAGTTAAATCAACGTCGGGGATGCTCAAATTGTCGACCTTAAGTTATCTTTATATATACATATACAGAGTAGCAAACATTTATTATGAGCCATTTTTGTAACATCGTCCCAAGTAACACCAAAATTTCCCGGAATATTCCGGGAAGCTTAATTTTCATTCCCAATATTCCCTGGCCAACAGTAAGCTTCCCGGAATATTCCGTGAAGAAGGCTAATGAATATTCCATATATCATATTCCTAGAATCTTTAGGGAAGAAGGCTATTGAATATTCCATATATAATATTCCAAGAATCTTCAAGGAATTAATCTACTATTTAAAAAAAAATCAGTAACTAATTATGTTATAGAAATTTTTTTAATGAAAAAAAATTGATGAATGTTAAAGTGCATATGAATTATAATACCATTTTTTCAAATGGATGTACGACTTCTTACTAGAAATAATACTTAATTGTTAGCTACTTTGGAAAGTTTGAAAAACAATTATAATGATATTGTAAATATATAATGAACTTTATCATAATCTATATATAAACTATTTCTATATTTTTTGAAAATCAAGGTAAATTTCATTCCGATTTTAATTATATATTTATTTCATGGCAAGTACAATAAAATACAAGCTTATTTATTAAAATATCAGAATTTTGTACATGCTATCAAATAATAGAACTTTTGAATAAATCAAAAGGCGCTACGATATACTATATCTATTTTAATTAATCATTTTTATAATATGAAATACCAAAAAAAAATTGAAATTTGTTTAAACTAGTATAAACAAAAATTAATCGGTACATTTAAATAAAATCATGTCGTCGAAGGGTCCGTCGAAGAGAACTTTAAAAAGACGATTAAATAAAGAAGTGGACGCATTACAGAAGAAAATACGTGAAGCGGAAACAAAACACGACGAAAACAATTTGTTTGAAGAGAATTCTTGTGAACAAGACGATGTGGATGCTAACGTTCAGGATGATGACTGGGATAATGAGATGCAGACTGCCACTACTGTCACTGGAATTAATGATGCTGAAACGGAAGGTATTGTTTAATGTTATTTTATTTTAGATAGGATATAAGAATTTTCAAGACAGCACATTTAAAAAAAGCTGATAATTTGCCAACATTGTTGTAACAGGAACTAGCTTAAGCTATTTATTATTATAATATATTATTACTGACTGGCCTTCCACTTGGAACTTGTCCTTAAAATATCCTTAAAAATGCTTTTTTGATAAATAGTCCTAAATTGTCCTAAAAAATTATCAATTGTCCTTAAAATCCAATTGTTAAAAATTTGTTTGCTTGCTCCACTAATACCTGTCTGTGGAAATCTGCTGCGTTCATTCCCTTTTTTTATTAAATATAGGCCAAGTTAAATAGAATTCATGTTTCATGTCAGCCGACACAGGCTTTTTTATAAACCAATAGGAATTTGGTATTGATAAATTGTGAAATTATAATGTCAGTACTCTAACTCAGTAAAGTCAAGATAACAGATGATATAAAATAGACATAACACACCCAGGTCATAACATACCCAAGGCCAAGTCAAAACATACCCAATTCAAAAATCAATATATTATTACTAAATTTAAGTTTTAACTATGAATGATGAATCATATTAAGAAAACATTAACTTGAAATATACTATTGTACAATATTCCATTAAATATATTTTAATTTATAAAAATAGACATATTAATATATATTTGATAAAATGTAGAAAAAAGACAGTATTTGTGTAATTCAAGTAAGAAAACATTAAAACAATCATTTTTAACTGTGATTTTAAACGTATAAGTACATATTTATTTCCAAAATTAAGTTGAAACATGAAAGTAAATTGCATGATAACCATTTGAATAATAATTATATTACATGTAATTCATAAATAATTTGACTCGGGTACGGTTTGACCTGGGTGCGTTTTGACTGTATGCCATTGGGCATAGTAAATATTCATATTCTCATTTCAGAAATGTAGTACCTGTAATTTTCTATTTGAATGTTTTATATCATTTTTTGTTACTAACTAGAATAATGTAAATAAATAAATCACACTGAAGGCGTGGTGTAATATAATAATTGAAAATTTTCTATTACAAAATTATTAATTATATGCTTCTATTCTAGCCGGAGTATACTAATACCTATTATAAATAAATTAGATTTTTCGGTATTAAAAAAATTGAATTATTACACCAAGTAAACAAAAATTATCACCTTTCAGTGTATATTGATATTGTATTATAGAAAATACTACATTATTCAGGCCTGTTCCTCAAATTTCTGAGGCTTCCTCAAATTGAGTCAAAAAAGCTAAAATTCCTCAAATGTCATCATAATCATGATTCTTAGGGAATAAAAAAAATTGCCCACTCCGCTCACCTAAAAATAGGTAACATTCTTCCCATTTTACACTTATTGAACGAAAAAAACAAAAAAAAAATTGGAAAAGGGACGGGAGGACTGAAAATGTGTCGCGAACCGAAATTATCTCTGTTGTTTAAGGATTTAGTACTATGTTTGCTATTCCTCAAATTTTCTTGGAGGTCAATCACAGGCCTGCATTATTTCTATTATTACTGATTTCCTATGTTAAATAAAAATATTCTTTTTTTCACCGAGGAAGGCAAGACTCCCATGTTGATGTATTATAGAAAATATTCAATTATTAGATTACACTGAGACTTCCAGTGTAATATTAATAGCCATTACCATTACCAAATATACCATAAAATTTCAAAAATAGTATATTAATTAAGTAAAGCTGTAAAAGCATTCAAAATTGATATTGTTCGGTGATTATAATTGATGCATCGTCAATAATGTTATTAATTTCGAGCGCTAAAGTAGAAGTACGCCAAATTATTTCCGGTGTAATATTTGATTTTTGGGTCTGTAATACCTAAGAAGTCTCCTCATTTTAAAACAGCTGATATTTGTTGAGAATGTTGTGACTGGAACTAGCTATTTCATAATAATTAATAGTTTAGTCATTGTTCTTTACTTTGTCACTTTCTATAGTAAATTAATTGATTTTCTTTCTGTAGAATTTTTATAATATAGAAGGTGTCACTGACATATTTATGGACCATACTCCTATGCTGAAATTTTTTTTTGAAGCATCTAAAATGTTATATTTGAGTAAAGTAAATTCACAGGTAGTGAGTGGCTATTACATCGGATGTCAAAATTATGATATTAGAGTTGTCAATCAATAATGCAATATTTTTTATTACACTGGGTGTCAAGATGATTAATTACATGCCTTTAGCCGAGTATACTGATACTATAAATAATTTAGATTTTTTGGTATATCATAATTTTGTCTAGAAAATATTAAACTATTTTTATTGCTAACTTCCTGTGTGTCACTATGTGATAATTGAATATTTTCTATTATTATTATATGTTTTGATTTTTTTATAAATAGAATCAAATGACATAGATTTTGATCTAATAATAATATTGTTTATACTTTTGTATAGCGCCTCTAACTGATACTTTCTCTACTTTTTAGAGTACCTATTCATTCAGGATAAAGAAAATTCAGATTCATCGGCTGATGAATCGGAAGAAGAAGAGGTCACAGTTTCTCCTGAGGATCTTCGAGGATGGGCTCTGCAACACAACATCAGCCATTCAGCTATATCTGATCTCCTGAAGGTTTTGAACAACGGGGGGTGCAGTCTTCCAAAAGATGCAAGAACTTTGATGAATACAAGCAGAAAGACAGTTTGTGCCACTGCAATAGGGACAGGGAAGTTTATTTATATTGGGATGGACATATTTTTAAAACAAATAAAAGACAGTTCTGTTTCTATTGTATTTAATATTGATGGTCTTCCTATTTTCAAGAGTACAGGAGATCAGTTTTGGCCAATTTTGGCATCATTTAATAATAGTCATCCCGTTATTGTTGCATTGTATAGTGGTGAAACCAAGCCAGACATTAATTCTTTTTTATCTGACTTTGTTCGGGAGATGAAAGATCTTGATGATATTCAAATTATTTTTGTTTGTGATAGTCCAGCTAGGGCATTTTTAAAATCAATAAAATCACATTCTGGTTATCATTCATGCGATAAATGTACTACTAAAGGCTCCTATGATGGCCATGTTTATTTTAGCGATGATGTTGGCGCATTGAGAACGAATGAATCTTTTAGAGCTCAGGTAGATTGTAAACACCACACAGGTGTTAGCCCATTATGTGACCTTAGTATAAATATGGTTCACTCATTTCCGTATGATTATATGCATCTAGTTCTTTTAGGCGTAGTACGAAGATTGATTATTTTCTGGTTCTCTGGACCTCAGGCTTCCAGGTTGTCTCATAGTCTTATATCACAGATAAGCACAAAGCTGGAATCATATTCCAATCATCTACCATCAGAATTTGCACGTAGACCCAGAGGTCTTTTGAAGTATAAGTATTGGAAAGCAACAGAGTATCGTACATTTTTGTTATATACAGGTATTGTTAGTTTAGCTGGTATTGTACCTAACAATGTTTATAAAAATTTTCTCCTGTTACATGTTGGTATTTTTGCACTTTGTGATCCTAATCAGACGAGATTCACTAACATGGCTGTCTTTTTGAAAACCTTTGTTAAAACTTGTATTAAACTTTATGGTAAAACTTTTGTTACATATAATGTACATGGTTTGTTACATTTAGCTGATGACTGTGCTATTCATGGTCATCTTGACACATTTTCAGCTTTCAAATTTGAAAACAAACTCGGCCAAATCAAGCGTATGCTCCGTGGTGTGTATCTGCCATTTGAACAGATCGTCAAGAGGCTGAGTGAACGAACTTCTGAACTGACATTTCCAACTACTGGAGATACACAGTTGAAAGGTGTTCATTATTCGGGGCCACTACTACATCATCCTACACACATTTCACAATATCGTTCAATTTCATACAAAAACGTCAGATTTTCTATTTATGACAAAGACTGTTACTTTATGACCTCCAAAGGTATCTACTATCGAATTTTCAATATATTATGTGATGATAGTACAACCTTCATGATTTGTCGCAAATTCGCAACATTGCAATCTGTGTACACATATCCTATTGATTCAAAAGATCTCAATATTGTTTTAGCTACAGATCTTGGAAATTTATCATCTATTCTACTAACAGACATTTATCGAAAGTGTTGTGGTCTTCCAGGTAAAAATGGAATTGTTTTGATTCCACTTTTTGCTCTATGTGCTTAAAAAAATTGTGTGAAGTTACATTTTACATTTATAATAACTCTCAGACTCTCCTATGGTAATATCATATATATATACATATATATATATTTAATGTATTACATGATTGTATTGGTTGACGAACAAAAATAAACTTACAATTGAAAAAAATTATTCATCATAAATTTGATATCCACTATTTTAAACGAATGAGAAATTAGATAAATTGAGTAAATGAAAATGTGTTTCCAAAAATGAAAAAAATCTTCTGGTTTTTATAATTATTTTTCTGTCTCAACTAAAATAAGTGTATACATTATTTATAATATTTTTGTCAAGAAGTGAATTGTTACACTATTTGTTTTGTTATTTTACAATTCATGGTACATGCATGTTTAATTCTTTCAATGTTTTTAATATTGTGAGCTGGTCCTTTTTGTATATTATAAATGAAAGATTTCTAAATATGTTTCACGCAAATATTTTTTAGTGTTTAGTATGATTTTTGTTTGAATAAAAAAATATTTACATATCTTAGCTCTGTGATCATTATCGTAGCTTTTTAATTTGATGTCATCTTAAAGTCTCTTAATTAATATTCATTTAAAAAAATACAGAAAGAGATAGTAGAGTCTTCAAACATATTTTATGCTAGATGTTAAATTAATTATTCTTGTCTAAGATAATGTTATATTGTTATTTCTATTGCATAATTTCTTTGAAATTGAGCCCATTGCCTGTATCAAATGTATCATCGATATTTTAAATTATTTGATTAAATATAGTTAGTTGCTCTTTAGTCTTGGCTTTTGATTTGTACTTTGTTTACATATAACACATTGGTTTACTATGTTTGATTAATAGCTGTCATTTTCTGCTTGAAAAAAGTTTTTTATGTCTCCAATAGAACTATAGTAGAACTTTTTACTGACCTGATATCTAATAATTATTGTACGTATATTATTGTAAAATTATATTTTAAACATCATTATAATATTTAAATTTTTTAAATTACATTATCTATCCAGTTACGCCACCTGGTGCAGCTAATGAAAATATATAATATATATATTTGTAATTTAGCTGGTAGCTTTCATTATAAGCTGCTATATTTCCATAACTGAACGGGTTTGATTCACAAATTTTATGAGTCACACTGTACCTAGATATATTCATACAAATGCTCTTTGTTATAGTTCGGTGGCTTTCTACTTATGTGTAGAAAGCCGTTACAGAAGGCTAGTGAGTATGTAATGATTTAGGCACAAATAGACATACATCATAGAATAAGAGGGTATACTATGACATACATACTCTGATTATGTAAACTAACTTTCTCTAGCAGCTCTAGGTGAGTGTATTCAAGGCTGTACCTACTTTCTCAACATCATAATAAATATGAAAGGTGGCTTAGTTATAATGCATGGTCCTAAAACAGCTTCTAATATATCTGGCCACACTGATCCCACTGGCCTATATACAGTGGCCTATATTCGACAATCAATATGAATCGCTAAACAGCATTTTAATAGGATAATTAATGTTAAAAGCCTATATTTTAATAACGATTTTGAACCATTTACTAAAGTTTGATTGATTAGAAATTTTAAATATTTATTATTTTATACTCACTGATAGTTTATGCAAAATTTCAAGGAATTATAAAGCTTTATACCTAAAACTATACATACGTGTAATAACTTTTTGCATATACTATCCTTGAGTATAAAATAATAAATGTTTAAAAATTCTAAACAATCGAACTAAGATGACAGAGTGTAACTTCTGTATTCTTCTTTATTCTATGATACTTACTTACAATAATATGCTAGCAAATATTTGTTTATTTTTGTGTTTCTTAAATTATTTTCAGAATATGAGTGTAAGTGACTTCCTGATCGTGGAATTCGTTAACGAAAAGATGCAAGATTTAATTTCGTCAGCGTGGCTCTATGGGCGCACTCACTGTTATTACCCCAAGAATGAACCCGACAAGAAGATGGCGATACACACAGCCCCTACTAGCTGTCTCAATCTCGTGGATGAGTGGGATAAAGTTCCCATTCGTATTATTTCTAGGAAATGTGAGCTACTACATAATATAATACTATTCCTCAGTAGTGCTGTATTGACTATTTAAATTCTAGCTACTGTAAAGGGTACCGCATAGATTTTGTGTATTTATCTTGATATGTTTGCCTCCAAACCCTGCGAATAAATGTTATTTGTCTGATAATCGTTTGATTATTACACAAACTTGATAATTTATATTAAAATAGATATTACAATAAAAGTAAACTTGTATTATCAGTTGATTATATTATCGATATAATAGCTTAATTACGTGTACTAATATTTAAAACTTCCTATCATTATTAACAAACAATTGTTTTTTTATATAAACTATTAATTCTTATATAAATAATTAAACTTATATTATAAAATAAATCCCATGCATATAATTATTAGCCAGTCTATTTTTCTATAACTTCTCTTTTTTTATAGTAGAACTTCCGGTATTAGTGCGCTTATAATATTTTATTTACTTTGATTATTCTTAGCTACTTTAGTAGAAGCTCGGAACAGGCTGAATAAGGTGACCGATGAATCAGATGGAGCAACCACAGACTACTCTTCGAACCGGAAAAGGGTAGCTCCGAATCGTTTTATGGAAGAAGGCTCCCCTTTGCAAACCAGAAAGAGAAATACGTGTCGAACTTTGTCTTCATCTTCGTCAAGTGAGAATGAAGAAGACATTTTCACGGAAAATATTCCTTGCATGCAAGTAAGTATTCCATTTGTTATTTTACTAAATTGTACGGCTCATGGTGTGAATTTTGTGTAACACGTGATATTTTGCTTTTGTACTTTTCCTTGATTTGAGAATGATTAAACGATTTATAACTTCATTCAATATATCTGCTGTTGCCAGTGTACGCTGCCAATATAATAGCAATATTGTCCGTTTTTTTATATTTTAGGATACAATGAAAAGTCCCGCTAATTCAGCTAGAAGTTTGTCTACCCTAAATGTATGTTATTTGTAATTTTTTGTGATATATTAGTATTTTATTTTAGTGATGTGCTTTTTGTGTAACACGTTATATTTTGCTTTTGTATTTTTCCTTGATTTGAGAATGATTAAAGTAGTTGATTTATAACTTCATTCAATATATTGTTGTTGTCAGAGCGAATTAGGTACACTGCTGCCAATATGTAGTTATTGTAATTTGTTTCTATTTTTGTTTCTTTTGATTGTTTTTCCAGAGTACGCTGAAAAGTCCAGCTTGTCCTGTTCGTAATCAAGTCATTGCTTCAAATATCCCTGTATGTCATATATATATTTTATACTAACCATGTCTTTCAAGATTTGCAATGATTTATATTATTCATTTTTATCATATTCAGTTATACATATTACTTTATGTTCCCTTATTATGCAATAATTTCCCAAAAATGTGAATATTTCGAAATAAGTTGAAATACGATTTACTAAAATTAATCAACATTAAGCTACTTGGTTTTCATTTATGCGGCGTCAGCCTAAATTATATAGATGAAGAGATGGTTGTCAGTTATTCATTTTTGTCTCAAAACCTCTTATATTGTCGAAGTTTAGTTAACTATATCGAATATTTAGGTAAGGTCCCTTAAAATTCGATATCAGCTAACACATCTGCATTTTTTAATTTCAGTTCTCTTTGCCGTCTACTTCTGCTGCAGGTCAAATGGATATGAATCTATTACTGGCCGAGATCAGAAGTAATCTTTTATTTAATATACTTTGTCATGATTTAATATATTAATAAACATCGGATCTCCTTGGCTATGGTGTTACATTTTAGTAAAACAATGTGCTTTGATATTAAAAATGAGATTTGTGTGTATATCCAATTTAATTCAGATATATATGTTTCTTTCATTTTCTTTAAATATCTTTGTGAAATATTATATATGAAATATTATATATGTGAAATATTATATATGAAATATTATATATGTGAAATATTATATCTCCTATTATTTTCTACTTTTTAAATATAGATATCGTGGCAGCTCGTGATCGTGTCTTCCTCACAGAGATCGCGGATTGTAAGGGGCTCATCAAAGAACAGGGAATGAAGCTGGCTGCAATGACAGTGCAAAAAGGATTGCAGTTGGATCTCCCCGTGACGCTGCCTCTGGCTACGTTGGAGGAGATGGTTATTTTGGAGAATTGGTGTAGAGAGGGGGAACATAATGTCTCCAATTTAGTGAGTTTTGACGACTTTATGTGTCTGCTTTTTTAGTAATAATCTCATTCATTTAGTTTACATGGAAAATAAATAAGTTTCGTGTATGTCCTAAAATTATACTCAATGAGTATATAATAATTCAAAACCACAATATTAACAGTAATCAAAAGATATTATTCAGTGTTACTATCAGTTAATTTATCTTACAAAAAAGTTGAGCTAACCTATTCCGGAATTTTGACTATTGATATGCTCTATTTTTCATGTGCATTTAAGCTGTTTCCCCGAAATTTTACCATATTTAAAATGTATAGATAGGCACCCCTCTGAGTAATTCCGGAATCGCCCATGTATGATATTGATTCTTAAATAAAACTAAAAGATCCTTTGCTTTTATATAGAAACCTAAAACAACGACTTTGTATTTAGCTGGTAGCTTTCATTGTAAGCTGCTATATATCATAACTTAAATAGTTTAATTTTATTTAGGCTGCACGGGTTTGATTCACTAATTTTATGAGTCACACTGTATACCTAGGTATATTCATACAAAGGCTCTTTGTTATAGTTCGGTGGCTTTCTATTTAGGTGTAGAAAGCCGTAATGATTTAGGCACAAATAGACATACATACATACATACTCTGATTATGAAAACTAACTGTATGTCAGTCAGTCACTCTTCTGGCTGGGGTTGACCCAGGATCCTCTAACTTTATGTAGCAAGTCTAGGTGAGTGTGTTATCCAGTGTATTCAAGGCTGTACCTACTTTCTCACGATGATATTAAATATGAAAGGTGGCTTAGTTATAATGGTCATAAAACGCCTTCTAATATTTCTGGCCACACTGATTGCTTTATACCTACTTACAATAATATGCTAGCTTACTAGGACTGGTCGTGTGTATAACTATTTAGGTGTGTGTAGATGCTGCTTTGTTTCTATTCGGGATCGTCGCTTGGTAGCTACATTGGTAACAGGAAATATATAGATTCTGTTTGACTCATAGAAAACGAAGGTATATTTTCTATACATTTATGTATTTATGCATCTATGTATTTATTTAGAATTATAGGTATTGCAATTAAGTTAAACTAATTTTTATATGTATTTAAGATAAGAGAATATGATAGTTTTATTTGAATGCAACATTTTTCATGATAAATTGATTAGATACGTACATCTATTCCTTCAACGTTTAATATTCGTCTGTTTAGCTATATTGTATTTTTATTTTATATCATGAATTTAATTACGTTATTTTTAACAGAAAAAAAACAAAAATAAATTAACTATTTGAATATTGTCTTGTAAACTTAAAATTGAGGTCTATTGAAATGTATTACGATCAATTGTGCAAGTACATATCATTTTAATGCTAAGCGATTACATTATATCCTTCATAGGAAGTGAGAATATTATATGTTTGTTGCTTATACTTGGATTGTTTCTATTAATTTCAGGCTAAGCAATTGACGTGGATTGGTGGGCTGAACGTGGGCGATGTCGTACGTAGAGTGATGGCTCATCTAATGAGCGCGGAACTGAGGCTCCTCTTTTCCTTCACTGGCCGGAAAGGCGACAAACGGCCATTTAGGGATTCGCCTTTGGTGTCCCTGATAAAGAGTGCGGTCAGGATGAGCCATAAATGCGATGACAAGCTGACAGAGGGTGCCATCAAAAGTGTGCTTCAATATACAAAAGATAGAATTGATAAATCTAGTAAATTAAATAAATCTAATCTTGTATAATTTTTCATGTTTTGGCAATTTTCTATTTTATCTATAAATTACGTATACATACGATTGATATTGGTTATTATATGGGTAATTCCAAAAAGGTGCAAAATATGACAATATTTTATTTGTTTTACATTATACATTTTTAGAACTATAGTTGTGTTTCGATTCATGGTGAGTTAAGTAACTAGTTTTATCAGTATTACATTTAATTTAAAAAGTAGCAATTTTGTTTAGTATATTTTAATGCATTATAATAAAGAGGAAAATTATATAAGTAAAGCACTAAAAATATATTCTCCTACTCAAATGATAATACTCATTTTATTGTTAAAAAATGATCATTTTAATATTCCAATGATACTTCCTTTGGAACTAGTAATTCTATCTATAAAATAATCAATACTACATTCCGTAACTAGCCATGAATTCGATCTGTAAAATGAATAAACTCTCGTGAGCCGCGTGGAATAAAAATAGGATAACCTTTGTTGTATTGGTAAATATAGAAGCATGTAGCTATAATAGAATAAATTAGCTATAATTTTGACATTTTCTATGTTATTCTGTATATTCATTCAAACTTATTGTGTATTTATCAATATATTCTGAAATTTCTTTCTCCATTACTTTTGATTATTTAGTTTACAAGCACAGTTATCTTAAATACTTTTCGTATCGAGTTAATAAATTGCACATTCCTTTTAATATTTATGTATCTTGAATAAATTACTTTTGATACCTTTATTATTATTTAAGTCAGAAGTATTACTCAACGTTTGCTCAGTAGTATATATATATATTGGTTTAAAATTCGAAATAAAATAGTTTTCGTATCATTTCATGTTTATTTATATAATTAAGATAGTATGTACATATATATTGAATGAAATATAAATAACAAATTAAAATAACTATATTCATTTTATTTAACAGACTATAGTTATTTTTGTGTACATTACTTTTAATATTTAGTTAGCAATCACAATTGTATACAATTTTTGTCGTACCAAGTTGATATTAATGATATGATAATTTACTAATTCCCCGTGGCCAACTAGTTATTTACTCTGTATATAGTGGTGTCTTTCTAGATTGACAGTTTCGTTAAGATATTTTCGTATCATTTTAAATTTATTTATATAATTTGACAGTATATATTTTCAATGAAATAGACATTATAATAGAACTAAGTATATGCCTGTTATTATTGTGTATTCTCTGTACATTATTTTTAAATATTTAGTAGAAAACACAATTGTATATAATTATTTTCGTGTCTATTAATATCCTATTTCCTCATAATCTGTATATTTAATATAATTCATTGTTTCTTTAATATTTTCGTTTTATTGTTTTTTCATTAGTTATTTATAATTAATGTTGTTCTAATAATTTCGTTTATTCAAGACATACTACTCAGCTTTGCTGAGTAGTATGTCTTTTTTTTATGAAAAAATGTTCAGAAGATTCCCGGAATATCTTTACGATGGACAAATCGAATCTTCCCGGAAAATTCCCAAAAGTTTTTCGATATTTAGGGAATATTGGTTGGGAATCTTCTGAAGATATTTAAGGAATGTTTAATGTTACTTGGGGTGGTCAGCAACCAGATTTTTATTTCCCTTAAAGCCGAAAAAGAACGTTCACTCACGGTGTTAATGGCAGGGGAAACAAAAATAATTTGACAACAATTATCACTTGTGACATGAAAGATTTCTGTGATGAACCCAAATCCCTCAAACTCTTGATGCCACCACTGTGAAACTGTACAGGTAACACACATAAGCTGAGTTTTAAGCTAAAACTTGTTTACATCATCTTGGTAGAAATCAACAACGGAGAGTGGAGAAAGTGCGAGTGCGTCAGCGGCTATGTGTGTATGAAAGGCAAGGAGGGAGACATATTATCAAGAAGATCATCGACAGAGAAGAGCAAGCGTGATTCTGATTCTGCTGAAACAAACAAGTGACTGGTGACTGTCTTCGTAAGGATTCTTGTTAGCTGCATTCACAAATATTTAGAGCGAGCGTGTTTCTGATCCTAATAAAAAAAACAACGGTGACTGTCTTCGTATGGATTCTTGTTAGCTGCATTCACAAACATTTATTCTACCTAATTGTAAACCTTTTAACCAGACTGTTCGGATCTTCGTATCAAGCAATAACTGTATCAATCGATATTAAATATATCTGTCATATAGTTAGGCTTCAGGCTTGTCAAGAAATTCAGAAGCATAAATCCAGTTTCGAAGTGAGTGGTCTTTGATGACTTCGTGGTAACACAGGTTGTATAATACCGAGATCATGATTTCATACCAGTCTTCTTTCATTTGATAACTATAGCATACATATAAGAAATTCGGTCAACTATGGTTACAATATTGGGTTGCATTATTGTTAAATGAGCGCATAAACAAGAAAAAATAATAGGTATGTACTACTTAGGTATTAATATTATGTCATTCAATATGGTATAATTCCTATATAGTAGCTAGCTATGTGTGACTGTTTCAATTGGAAATTCAAAAAAAATTGCTCCACCAGTTCCGACGCCTTTGAATAATTATATAAATGTATATAATAATTAAGTAAAATACATCTTTACGTATTAAATATATTTAAACATATACTTAATACGTTTTTTCTGTTATCTATTTTCCATTTCTTTTTCCTTTTGTGTATTTTGTTTCATTTAAGCACTCTGAATACTTTATGTAGATTCTGTGCCTAAATATATTATTATTATCTATAAATATAAACACCCATATCATTATAAATTAAATTAAACTAGTAAATATTGCGTTATGCAAAAATATTTTATTTTGAAAAATAATATTTTTATATAAGTATATAACAAAATATATAATTGCTTTTATACATTTGCTTCAACCAAGAAAATAGATACTTTCATTGAAACTAAGGGAAAAAACATAGAAATACAAAAATACAAAAAATGCCAAAATCAAAAAATCGAAAAATGATTTTAAAAATCAAAACTATATAGTAAAAGAGTCACACTAAAACAGAACAACAAAATTTTTTTGGTATATATAATTTTGTACTGCCTTTGGATCAACGTGAATATTGAGATTTTATACGTTTGAGATTCATATATCGGGAAGACAATACATTGCGCTGGAGAAGGGAAGAAGTGGAATCCCTCATTGTGGTGCTCTTGTAAGAGTTGGTTGGGTTAAGTTCTGGAAAGTGGGGAGAAGTACCACTATCTAACGGTGAGGAGTTGCGGTTTGTCGCTGCCGAGAGGTCCCAGTAGTTGGCCCGCGATTCAATCATCTCCTGGGTTGTAGGCGGGAGGGAGACTGGGGTGGCCGCTGAACTCTGCCATGTGCTCCGTTCGGGCGAGAAGCTACGATTTACCACCGGCGGTGATCTACTAAAGCCCGCTTTGCAGATAGGTGGTGGAGGTGACTTGTGCGATGACAACAGATCGACGGAGGGCGATAGACTTCGGCCATGTTGTGTTTCAATGGATTCAATAGGCTTGCTGCGGCCTCCTCTAGTGGGGGAAGTGCGTCTATTGGGGTCAGAGAGAACGGCCCGAAGGACGACCGGTGGCGTAACCATGTCCGCAGAGGTGAGATGGAGTTCCTCGGAATCGCTGAGAGGGTCATCATCGCCGCTTGCTTGGAGATCGGTTTGGGAGCGTGTGTGATGGGATATGGGTAGGATGAAGATGAGGACCAGGTAGCCCAACAGAGCCAAGAACTTTAACGCGACTGAAAGGACTGTACGAGAAGAAAAAGAGGAAGATACATATTGGCATAGGAGTGCATGCATCGGAGGAGTGGTTGATGAGATACTCTGCAAGCTATCACTCGTAGCCACATGAGGCAGGGTTGTCAGTCTTTTAAGGAAATGGGACGTATCTGTTTCGATCTCACTTAGTTGACAAAGACTTGTCTAAAATTAGCATTAAATTGGGTAACTAATAATCTTTCTACAGATATTAATGACATTTTTGAAATTATAAGTAAAATAGTTGAAATAATAAACCAACTTTATACTCAACTTTACCGAAAACAATTTAGTTATTTACTTTATCAGTGAAAAACTAAATTGTTTTATTAAATATAATTAAATATATTTCAATTGTGTATTAATTTATATTTTACTTGTAATTGAAGAATATTGTATTTTTGGAAATGTAGACATTTAAGTACATTTAATTTACATTCATGTGTAAACCATGAAAAAAAGAAATGATTTTACCTACCGCCAACGTATATTCGCATACTACTCAGATAGAACGTTAGACACTCTCCATTACGATCGCACGGAAGTAGACGCCACTTGGAACAAGCCTGGTCGATAATACGTCCATAGGTGACATTGGAGGGAATATTGGCAAAGAATCGAATGATAAAGAACTGGACACCAGACCCCAATGCCCTTAAATCCGTGGGAAGAGAGCGCAGAATGATCATGGTGTAGGGGTTCTGACAGAGGCAACTTGCAAAGATGCTTAGTGTGACGAGAATCATGAACCAGTGGAGCATTCGACACTTGGGGTGGCAGTCAGTTATGCTCATAGGTTGATTGTCGATACATTTACAATCCTTGATAAAAAAGCGATATAATTTAATATATCTATAATTTTAATTACACCAGCGTTAAATACTCTCTAATTTCATCCTTTCAATTAAAGTGCATTATCGAGATTATATATATAATTACGGTACATCATTTTGTCTAATCTGTTAAAAGCGATATACATATTATACGCATTTTGTTTTTATAGATACTAAAAAATATACAGGTAAGCTTCATTCGAATCGCCATCATTTTATTTTAACAAATGAAATGACTATAATTATTAGAACATCTAAATATTACACAATTTTTTAAATAAGCCGATATACAATATTATCAGCAAAAACAAATAAACAAAAATTTGTTACAAAATTCTATATTGTAAACGTTCAATTTAATAAAATGTCCTTCCTGCTTTATTAAAATTAGATGGAAGATTTGGTATTATTTGGTTTCAATATTCTTATAATATATTTTTACCTTACCGCGTAATTTTTATTGGGCTCGGCTTTAGTAGAACAACCAGCATGACAGGGTGACATATAGGCAAGCCCGCTACCACCTGGTTGACACACTGGATTCCATGCATGGATTGGACACGAACAATTCTTTGAACAAATTTGCTGGCTTCTGAATGGTTTGGTAAATTGAAACAAGTTTGATATTCAATAGCTAGATAACGTTTATTAATCAACTGAGTTAAACAATATTTAAAGTCGCAGAATATGATATAACATAAAACAAGTTTCAAAATTTATTAATAATCATAACAAATTTTATTTAACATTTTTATAAATAAAATCGTCTTAAATTAATAATGAGTCGAATTATTATTATTACAAACTTAATAAAAAAATAATAATTTCAGGGGATAGGAATTTGATCTATCTTTCATGATTACTATTGTACCATGTAACAGTTATTCTATAAAACATTTAGTAACCAATCAGATATCAATATGGTAAACTTATTTAGATTTTAGCGTGTCTAACCACATCTACCGGGAACATATATAAATAAATAATTTTAATAGACTGGACCAACATTATTATTATTACCAGCCCAAAGAAACATAATAAAAACCCAAAAACTTAAAAGAACAAAGCATGACTGACGGTCAGTCAATGAAAAATGTGACCACCCTACCATCTTCTGAGCACATTACCTTTGATACAAATGTGCAAATTAATTTTTCTATATATTCTTTGTAACAAACGGACTCGATTTAGATTAAGATTATAAGGAGACCAATTATTTTCATTTCTTCTGCCCTACTTCAATAAATGTTTCAAAAATCAGAAATCCTTGTCAGAATGTGTCTTTGTAAATTTTGTTCGTTGTTTTATATAATATATAAATATAATGTTTGTCAACTAATAAAATAATATTACAATGTGTATGAAATGAAACAAATGGAGCGATTTTAAACAATTTATAAAAATCATACCCACGTATTTAATGATTCAGAAATACCATAAACCTTTCGATCATCACATCCAACAAAAATTGCTGCTGTCAAGAGCAAGATTGCTACTGCACAGAAAAATAGGCAAAATTGCGCTGCTCCTGTACAAATAAGAGATATAACTTCAGTACAATATTTAAATATATAGTATGATAGTATGAGCAAAAATAGCATTTTACGAAATAAGAATAAATTGTCAAAACTAATATGTTATTTACTTAAACAGTAACCACTGCACTGTACTTTAAGGCATTAAAGCCATATTTTGTAAATGAAAAAAAATAGTAACATACGTTTACATGGTTTTTCCCAAAATAAAGTTTTACCACTTTTAGCGATATATTCACTATTGTTCACTATACACTAAAATTGTACCATTTTGTAAAAATTGAGTAAAACATATTTAAAAACAATGCTAATCTCTCTCGAAATGGATAAAATTTTGATTTGTGGGTATTAAATAGTTTTATATAATAACTCAAGAAGTACATTAAAAATGATTTTTTACAAATATTTATATTTTTTAATTTAATTTAAAATGAAATATTTTTACCTATACTTTTAATATAGAAATATGTTTACTCTTTTTTCAATGGAATATGTCATAAAATGAAGCTATACATAAAATGAAGCGAAGTTTCAAGACTGAATTTAATTAGGAAGTTTACAATATTATAATGGAGTCTAATCAAACTAGAAGAATTATGCATAGAATAATCAGTGAAATCTGGAAGAGCAAAAACTGGCCTCAAGACTGGGTTTCTTCTGAGTACAT
>JAYRBW010095504.1:0-20528 GCA_036023295.1 Invenusta paracnida | reverse complement strand
TAGGCAGGACATTAATGACTCCAATCTTGAAAATGATGTTTTTATGCTTCTTCAGACTTATTAAATAACTTTGAGCTATTAACTGATGATGATAGTACTGCTCGTTGTGAGGACACGAGGAATTAATTGAGAGTAATCAACTATTTGTTCTTGATAGGCAGATTACGTATTTTATAAATAAAGTATATAATCTAATAAAACATCTGAAAATAATAGTGAATTCGCCCAAAAAAGTTATATATTTTCATAAAAAATGTAAAGTGTAGGATTATAGAACATATAATTCAATCAAATTCTGAGAAAACCTACATGTTACAGGTATAAAAATTGAAAAACAAAGTACATGATAGCAATAAATTGGCATTATAAAAAATGGACAAGTTTGTAGTCAACAGCAAACACAGGAAATATAGAACATATAAAGCCTGTAGTCTATCGATGGTAGTGTTGAAAGTAGTTTGCACAGCAAAGGGGTTGTTGGCCTGAGAATACCACGCACCTGTGTCGTGTCAACCTCGTCATTCCATTTTAATAACAGACGCGACATCTACGCCTAGGCTTCTGTGCTCGTCCAGTCGCAGGGATGAGTTCCGGCAAGTGTTGTCGATTACGTAATTGGCCTGCAATCCGAGCCATGAGTGGATGAGGGACTGCTCAAATGCAAGGAAGGTGTGTACTGATCTGTTTTTGACTCGCCTGAAACAGACAGCATATGGCGTAATAAACATTAAAAACATTATTGAACTACGAATTGGATAAAGTGAAAAAATCTAAATATTTTCTTATATATCAATAAACAAATGAAAAAAAATCTAAATATGTTCTTATTGTGTATCATCAATAAAAAATCACACATATTAGTAAAATCTAAGTCATAGAAATGTAACAAAAAATATAAAACAGTGTGATAATAATTTTGGTAATAAAAACGTTACCCACAAAAATAAGTTTATAAACTCTAAAGTATAATATTCATAAGTCAATCTTTTTGCATCAAAATAAATAACTATACGCTATATGAAATAATTTTTTTACCTGTAGAGAATAAAAGAGTTGAGTACCATCCGTTGAATAATGAAGATGCCCAGCTTTTTGAACCATTGTTAGCACTTCCTCGTGTCGTTATAATGCGCCTGCTGTGGACTCCACCCATACAGTCGTAGGTGTCGATGGCTGTCGGTCTCTGAATTACGTCCAGGGTTCCGTCTCGAAGTCGACGTTGGACTGGGACGGTGGCGGCTGCAGTGTCCAACGATGACAAGAAGTATACATCGCGCTTGTCGTTGAAACGAATCCCTAGAAGGTCTCCATTCTGTTGGAATCGGCTTTCACATCTATATAAATAAATAAAATATCAAAATACAATTAAAGGTTTTGTTGCATGATACGTATCTGCATATAAATGTTTATTTCGTGTATTTATTTGCATTTTATAACATATACGTACCTTGGGATCCTGCCACTACAGATCTTCGCCGAAAAACCACGATTTTGGCGAATAGTCCCAGAAGTTGTCGTAGACCTCGTCAGCAAGTACTCCTGGAGACGGACACTGTTGAAGTAATTATCGACGTACATGGATGGTGTAGCCGAGATCGAGAAGGCCAGCTTTTTTCATCTGATGAACGACAATCTTCTCACTCATGGAGAGGTTTTCTATACCTTGAATTCCTTGGGCCCACAATTCTGTCCCTTCGTGACTAGGATATAATTCAAAGTCTACAGTGTATCAGTCGACATCACACAGACAAAAGATCTTCATGCTAAATTTGGCCTACTTGGATGGGATGTATTGTCTGAAGCGCAGTCTCCCTTTGTGCATTACAAGCGACTCATCAACTATACAAAATCCCTACAAAATAATTAATAAGTGCTTATCAATGAAAAATCTACAAAATATGCTAAGTTTACAATACTCAATAAAAACTACTATGAACGCAATAATATATTTTTAAGTTATTGTAAAACGATAGAAAGTATTATAATACCTGTATACTGATAATAAAACTATTCAAAATAACTAAAGAATCCTCTTTCATTTTTCGTATTATAAGAAAATAATAAAAAACAATGTTTCACTTACTGATCTGGACAGTACAAAGTGGATAACTTTGCGCGGATATTTTGAAAAAATAAATGAAGGTAGGTGATCCTGTTGCCGAGAATTACCTCATAATAAGGGACAAATTGTAAATTTTGGAGAATTGAAAAAATTGATCACGTCACATAATTCTATCATCTTGAAATAAATCGGAATTGCATAGATGATTTTTATACCAATACAGATGAATCCGAGGTTTATGGTTTATCCCCATCATTAGGAGTAGGACGATGAATTGCTTGAATTCAACGATAGTCAAGTTCACCAATTCTTTCCGATGGACTCGACGTACAGGAGGAAGAAGGTTTTGGTTGCGAAGCACCGCGCGCAAGTTCGTGTTGTCCATTATATAAGTTAAGATGTTGTCGTCTAGTAAAAGTGCGGTGAAGTCGGTCTCAGAGATCAAATCATCTGGGTCTACTATAGGAGAAAGGCCTGGAATGCCGAAGAAATCGAAAAGAGGTTTGAGACGAGCATTAGGCATCACTACATCTTGCCATTGAGCAAAAGGATGGACCAAGCTATTGGCACTGCTGCTGCTACAATCGGTGAAGCTGGACGGGGATACTATACTTGCAGTTGTCGAGTCAGCAGAAGACATGAGGGACTCCGAAGATGACATAATGGTGGTTATTAAAAAATGAGCTAATAATATTCTGAAAACATACAAAAATATATATAGCAGGTAAAAAAATGACTAGTTAGTCATCTTTGTTTTGATCACGTTATTATACCGGTATACAGTTCAGCCAATCAAAACGTTTCTTGGACATAGCGACCAACTGTAAAGTTGGAATGGTTTTTGCGTACGGCAATATTAAATAATTCTCAATCCTATTAAGTAAATTTTGCCCATATCATAGAATTGTGTAGCATAGAATTTCCATGTATCAACAGTTTATCCATGCGGAATTGGCCTGGATCAACACTCAGTCCATGCCGTATCTGAGACAACTTTTCCATTGATCAACATTTGATCCATGCCACAAAGAAATACATAATATTCAAATAAGCATTGATTTCTTGAAATATCATATTATAATCTCACAGTGGTTAAAACATAAACATTAGAAAGATAATATTTATCATATAGATATTTATATCTAATTCACCGCTATATGTACTTAGTACTATTTATAAAGCAGTAAATTCTAAATGTGTAATGAACCGTACTTTTTTATTAATAGTAGTAAACATCGTTAAATTTTAATCAAGGAATTTAAAATATTAACAATACAAATCCCAAATCTAAAAAATAATAATCCCAACTTTAAAAAAAAACTTGTTTTTAAAAAAAACATGCAATAATTTTAACAATTAAATCGGGTGCACAAGTCTTAAAAAACTGGGAGTCTAATGAATTAACAATCTTTTAATTTAAGACAGCTGCTATTGGTACGTACGTGTCCTCACATTTAAATACTAGAAATAACTGGAGACCGCCTAACGGCGGTCTCTACCTTTATATATAATATGAAATAAGCTAAATAAAAAGCGATATAGACCTTTACAACAATGAGCTTCAGGACGATGAGATAAATACTTTTTATAAAGGAAAACGTTATCATCATTAGAATACAATCTTGTAGACTTAGGCTCAATACATGTGCACTTCAAACCAAATTTCATGTTCTTTGAAAACCCTGTGTATGACAAAAATTCAACTCCATCATTATCAGTGAGCAACTGTATTTGAGAATCTTCTCCATATAATAAGTACCTGTGTTTTTGAGCAGCTCTGGTGCTGAAGTGTAGACCAAAAAAATAAATAAGTTTGGATCAACTGAATTGGAGTTGATGATCCGAATGCTATAGAGCTCCATAATTTTTCTTCGAGATCGAAAGAAATTATATTTGCTCTTTTTTGGGGTTTGACAAGACCCATTCTAGCTGCCAGTTTCATTAGGGCGTCTAACACTCTACGAGATTCGGAGAAATTAATGTCTTTAAAAAGGGAAATATTCCAACCAAAATTGTGATTGAAATAAAACTGAATGCATGAGCATATCTCTTTTAAAGTTTGAGGGGGTAACGCTCACCATTTTCTTTGCGAAAGTCACAATAAAAGTATCTAAGGCAATCAAAGATATTATATTATTATTATTAGTCGCTTATATAATATCTTTGAAGGCAATAGTCCAGTTCGTTTGAAGTAAATACAAGAATATCTTTCAAAATTTTCAGTACACCATCTAACCTTACTCGCCATTCATTAAGCCATGATCAAAATAGATTTATCCCCCAATCAACTTTTCTCAGAGTAGTTTTAGGAATTGACAATTTTACACTTTCTTCCAATTCAGCTATTGATGTTTCTGCAAATCTTTTCTTCCTGTTGCTGCAGCTTGGTTGTAAAGCTTCAGGATCAGCATCAGAACTGGACATTTTTTCATCGAGCATCAATAAAACATCCAAATCAACAATAATTGTATCGTCCATCAGGTAATTATCTAACAAATTCATTATGACTTTCTATATACAGTGTGTAGATATAATGAACGTAATAATGTTCAAAATAATTACTCATTGGATTTATTTTAATATTAAATGAAATAGTACTCTGTTAAATAGAAAAATACGATTGCTAAATTAAATAATATTCTGGATTGTAAACAGTGAATTATATACATTAAATTACCTTATACGCGTTTAACAGCCTCATCTTAGGTAGGTAATTAATGTATACATAACATAGATATGTAAAAATACTCACTTTTTATGAAATTACCTATAGTTCAATTATTAATATGTTCTTCCAATTATATTTTCTTTTCGTATTACTAATACTTATATTTGTAGTTATTTTTTTAACAATTTTTATATCATACCTATTTTAACAGAGGGCACTTTATGATAGATTTTGTATTAAAGCAGCATTTTGATGCATGAATTATCTATTTATAATATGGATTTTTCGATTTTTATATTCTTACCATAAATTTGGAGTGTAATATCCCCAAAGAGTAAAATGCTTACTTTCTCAATATGGATTTATCCACTTAGTTATTTTTTTCAGTCCTTTTACTGACAAAATAAAGCCTATATGAACTAAAAATAGCAAATGCTTTTATTACTAATTTTTGACATGTTTCAATTGATATGGTTAAAAGCACAAGCTTCGAAAATGGGTATATGAATTTTCTACTTTTTAATTATGCGTTTTAATAAATTAGGTTGGAATACGAAACTGCACATAAAATAAATTATACCACATCATGAAAAAGGTTTGTTTGTTTGAATTATGAAATATTTACTTATGTACTTCAAACAAGAGAATTCAGATAAATCTATTTCGTTTATCATGTTTAGCTAGGATCCCGATTTTTTTTAATTAAAAGGACAAATACTAAATCGAAGTGTACTTTAATATGTATTGTAACAATAATAAATTTCGAAATAATTTCACTCATATTTTTTCCCCAGCATTAACATAACACATTTGTATTCAAGTGAACATGAAATATATAACAAAGTAACATAATTCTTTATTATTTTATTAAAACGAATAAATGTGCTAATTATAAGTAGGTATCAAAAGGATCATTGTGAAAAAGGAAAATATATTAAATATGAACTCGTACACATATACATATATATATACCTATAAAAGAGCAAAAAGCAATCCCGTGTTACATAAATCAGAACAAGATAGTTTGTATATCACAATCCTCTGGTCATTATCCCACATAGCTATAAAAGGAAAAATGGAGATCAAAAGAATTCCGCAGGAGTACTAAAATGTACTCCCATAGATAAAATAAAACATCGTGCAATTCTAAGTATATGGTAACAATGGATAACGCGTTTGGACCTCAAAATAAAACAGAATAATGAAATAAAAGATAACAAAATAAAAATACGAAACCAAAAACGCATTTGTAATCACTAAAAAATTAATTTAAGTAGTAATCTCCTTTGGACAAATAACACAATGTTACATGACATCAGATCATGTTATACAAAATATCATTTGACTTTTTACTAGACTCCATTTTTATAGATAGTAGGCTTAGTTGGGTCTGTTAAGTATAACACATGACCTCTAATAAGATGCATGATAGTAAAGCTGACTTCGCAACGCTTTACTAAAAAGAAATAAGTACAGTACAGTGGATATTAAATTATTATTTATTACACATTTTTAAAATAAACATATTATGCATGCATAAATGGCAAAAATGAGTCATTCAATTTTGAGAAATTAAAAAAAGTTATGCAGGAATAAATTTTATTAAACTATGGTAAATGTTAAGATGATATATTTTTAAATATTGACTTCAAATTGTGATTAATAAGCTCCTAATATGCCATATCGTTGAAAATATATAAATAATGCTTATATAGAAAATAAAAATGATTTACACAACGATTTGTAAATTATAATGGTGTTTTGTTCGTAATAATTAATAATAGTAACGGAGTGGATTGAAATGGCAAAAAAATCAATGCAACTTTACGAAATACTATGCAATTATCAACATTATTTTTAAAAATCTTCAAATAATTATCTGAAATAATTTGGTGTTATGATTAATTATCTCAGAAATAAAAAAATAAATCAATACAACAAGTTAGAGCTTACATAGCATATTCTGAGCTCACGTCTATTGCATTTATAAATTAGTACGAACAATCAAAATGACTATAAAGGATAAATATTGTTTATGTATAAAAAATGCCTAAAGTTATCATAGCATAGTGGACTTCAATGGCAAGTTATTGCAGAAAAAAAGTAACTCAGTTTAGACCCTTCCTTTCAAATATCAGTAGTAACTCATAATAATATGATTGCAGCAGTATAAAATATTCAGGAAAGGAAATGGTGACTGATAAACAATACATCTAAACAAATAAAAAGTACAGCATCATTCCGATTCAAAATTAAATTTAAAAAATTAAATATGGAATGTCCAGATAACATACAATACTCGCAAAACTTTTGACAAACATTGACAAACATACTAAAGTACCAAATGCTTTCTATTTTACATAACATATAATATGGTATATATAGAAAGGGAACTTGATAATAATAGAAGTATTTAGTATTTGGTCAATGGTACTTTTTGTTATGCAGCTTCCCATTGCTAATAGCAGCTGACTTTCCATTTGACGAGTGTCCATTTTGCTTGATAACGTTTGCAGATTGCCCATTTTCAGTTCCATTCTGTACAAGAAGAGAAAAGAATAGAAAACCTAGAGAACAATTAACATAATAAAAAGCATGAAAACAACAAACGCGTAATAAAATATACAACAGAAAAATATATGAATACATTTTTGATATATTAGAGAAAACGATTATACAAAAAATAAATATAACAATACATAAAGGACAACAATGATTTTTTACAGTAAAATATAAGAAACTGAACACTACAACGGAATATGATAACATTATTATTTATTAGGCGTTTTTTTATATTAAGTAAAAAACGTTATAATTTTGTTAATATTTTGTACCTAACGGAATGAAAATATATTTAAACAAATATTATCTACTATTAGAGATTATCTCACAATTGAAGTTAACTAAGCATACACCTGCTGTAAGAAACTATCTATTATGTATGTCATATACACAACTGTAGAAATACAAATACTACAGAACCTTAATTAAAATTATGTTATACATTTTATATCGATTCTTCAGTAGTGTTATTAAACTATACATTACTATATATATATATATATATATATATAATTATATTATTCATAGAAAGGCATCTCTTATAGACAATATGACAATCGAATAAATTAAACTTTAAAAAATTATATATGTATATATATTTATAACCGAAAAATACAAATGATAATAGATATAAGTTTAAAAAATAATAGATCGGCATTTCAATTTCAATATCAAAAAATAAATTAAAAATTGTAAATCAACAATCTTCAAATTTATCTATATAAATAATTGTTCTAGGCAAATTAAATAATAAATGTACTTATTACACAAGTTTAACAATAGGGAAGGACTAAGTCCAGAATAAGGATATTACCACCCTTGAAGGTACGCCTTAGCAATAACGCAAAAATATATTGATGTGAATGCGTGAAATTTAAATTTAAAACTATGTGGCAATTTCAAATTCCGCGCACATCATTCACTCACGTAGCGCGAATATTATATTTTAAAGAATGCAGGAATTCCAAATACACGAAAGTCAACATTATTAACAGAATTTAACGGGGTCAATATATAGTTTCTACAAATTTGGGAGTTTGAATATTACACTTACAAACTGATTAGTAGGAAGGGAAGAGTTATTTTGTTACCTATTTTTTTCTGTATTTTGGCCGATGTGTTAATTTTCTCCAAAACAGTAATCTAACCACATTCGATTATTACACTTTGAAATGGATACTATGGTAGCTAGGACGATGAGGGTGATTCTCCAAAAATATCATAACTGAACTATCCTACAATATGTTTATTCCAAGTATTACGACGGCGAGGAGTACAAATTTCGACCTGAACGGACTGGTATCTCAGCAGTACTGATGTGAATATAATCAAGTAATATGTCAATGCCGACTAAAATGGTTGCATAGTGTAACAAATAATTTATTAGGTGAACGATTTTTAAAATCAAACCAAAACAATTAATAAAAATTATTTTTACATTTTACATACAGAACGAGTTATTGCGTTTCCCAATGATTCCCATGGATTTCACATAAGTTAACCTAAAGTATCCAGTTTTCTAAATGTTATATATGTATATATATAATTTTTGAGCTACCAAAATTATAATTTTTTACTAAAAGTTCTTTAAATGATTTATAAAGGTTCTCTATAAGTGTGCTAAAAGTTCTCTGAAGCCTTTTATCTTTAATATATAAAAATTCTCTTAATGATTCATAAAAATTCCACATAAGTTTATTAAAAGTTTACTAAACTCTTAAATGTTTACTAAGCTCCTTAAACTTTTAAATGTTCACCAAAGCTATAAATTATAATTAGTGTACTTATATTATAATAAGGTATGCGTTTCATTACTACCCCACTGTACTTATACTATCTGTGTCCATTATACAATTTATATTTTGTACTTTTATAAAGGTCGGTTTTTAAAGTATTACTATCATTAAACTTACTCTAAATAAAGAGATTTAGATGATTTTGTTGTATCTTCAGTCTTTATCTTCTTCGTCTCCGAGAGAGAGTGACAACATTCTCCTCAATACCGTTTTTGTTTTGGAAGTTTTCTCTTTTTTGAGTAAGGTGAATAAATTGGTAGGCTGTCCGTGAACAATTTTAGGTTTGCCTAGCAAATATTGGGGCAAAGGAGGAGTTGTAAATTTAAAAGACACCTGATGCTGCTGTCCATTCCTCTTCGCCTTTTTTGATTTTTTATTCTCTGATAGTTCCCCACAAAAAAGACATGACTTAAATAATTGAATAGTTAGTCCCTCCAATGCTTCATATCGAATTTGCACAACTCGAAGTTGAAGGCTGGATACATTATCGCTGTCCCCATTTTGTCCGAAATATCTCCCCCTACAATGAAGTGGGAATTGAAAACGTCCTGCTCCATTCATGTCCCTTATATCACTTGGTTTTCCCCTCCAATTGAATCCATGACAATTTGTATCGATCTTTACCCAATAGATATTATTTGATTCGACAGTGGGTTGTAACTCTGGTAAAATTGTGAGAAAGAGGTTACGTAGTGTCTTGGGTAACCCTAGAGCCTCATCTGCATTAGCTAGGTGTTCAAAGAGTTTTAACCATGTTTGCAATTCTATCCATTTGATGTTAGCACGAAGGTAGTCTCTCGGTTCCGCCTGAGTATTGTCAATAACAGCTGGATATCCAAGCACCTGTTTGCTATAGGTCCCCTAAAACTAGTAAAAAATATCGCTCTTAAAAAGTAATGTTGCACCCGACTCGGATGATAAATTGAAAAAGTTAAATGTTCGCTCATCGGTTTTGAATGTATAGTGGAATCCAATCATCAGATTAGGCATTGGTGGAAGATGAGTTGGTTTGATTGTAAATATACAGACATTGTTGGTGGGCGCGAGAGAGACGTCTAATTATCAGGAGAGAGCATAAAATTATAATGTTATCATCCCATCTTACCCTTTTTATACTGTTTATCTTACTAATATAACCTTTAATTATATATATATATATTTCGAGCAGAGTACATATAACCTAAATTTATAAAAAAATAATATATGATCAGAGTTTAGAGACTCTCACTGATTTTAACATATATAATCTTCATTTATTTAAAACATTTAGTCCGACTAGAGTTAAGACACTCTCATTGATTAAAACAAATAACCATTATTTATATTAAAAAAATACTTCCAGAGTTTAGTGTCTCACAAATTTTCACATATAAACTTAATTTTTACAATACTTCCAGAGTTTAGACGCTCTTACTACTCAACATCTACTTTCCTTTTACAACTACATATATGTACACATTTAAGCAAATAGATTCTAATGAAACATAAAATTAAACATGCGATTATATTTTTTTAACATATAAAACAAAGATAAATCATGTTATTGCTTGTGTTATTAAGAGTTTTTAAAATTGGCTCTTAATGCTAAGTTGGTCATTCTTTACATTATAATTATTGTAATGCACATAGAGTACATAGAGTACACAGAGAAACGACTCTATGGATGCTATGGATTTTGACTCCACAATAAATAAAATCTATTTTTGATAGTTATTGGTTAACTACAACTACGATAAGTAATTATATATAACAAGTATCATTTTATAATTAATTAATAATACATTACTATTATTGTGATTTTGTTTACATTGACGGCCGCCATTCATGTCTACTCTGGCAAATGTATTAGCATTGAAAATGCCAGGAAGTGTTCGATTTTTTCCGTTTATGGCTGAGTAGTAATCACTAAAAATATTAAAGTTTGGTTTTTCCAAATGTAAAACAATAGCTTACAGGTAATATACATATTTTTATAACAAAAATAACAAAATATATTTTTGTTATATATTCTGATTTCATAATATTCATAATTTTCATTTGTATATTAACTTTCAAACATGTAGGTACATATACTATGTACTTTTATTGTAAATTAAAAGTACCAATATGCTTGGATATATATATTTCAATTTTCTATGCTTGTATCATTAATAAATATTTTGTTTTTTGTTTTACCTTTTTAGTTATGCATAAAACAAGTATTTATTATCATTATACTACTCACAAGCAGGGGTAGCCGAGCAATAGTACAAAAAGGATTTTTTTAGTTTTCGTTAAAATTACAAATAAATATAAGAAATGAAATCTATAATTTATTTGATGAATTTTAATACATATTTTTAAAGTGTATACATACATTCAAAACCCATGAGTCATTTCTCTAGATGTATACTCTATGCTTTATTGTATTTAAAAATTATAAATTCACTTATTCACTTAATTTAGAAATTGTTTTGTATAATTTAAATGGATAGAATAAATACCAATTAATTCATATTCAATTCTAATACTCAATTTTTTATTTTTTTAAACTCGACATATAAAATTTAAAGACTTGAGCTTTTGCATATTTATTTAAACATAAAAACAGTTTATTATTATTTATTCATTAATTAAATAATATCTAGGTACGCATACAGAAAAAAGACAAATCCGGATACTCATACTACTTTAGATTTAGAATCTTAAAATTAAGAATTTGAAATTTAGTATTTGAACTCTGAGTTCACTAAAAAGATTCAGATAAAAATTTATTTTTGTAAAAAATCTCTAAAACTACCTTTGATTTACATAAAATTATATATTTTAAGTGTAAAAAAAATTATTTCAAAATTTGTTACGTTCAACATTTAACTATTAATATGCTGTAACCTCAAAACTTATACAAATAATTACATATAATAATAATAATTAAAATTTTCTATTTTGTTTAAGACGTTCTATTCATTGTAGCAAAAAAGAAATGCTCATTTAATTAATACAAAATTGTGTATATAGGTATACATCATTTTAAAGGTTAGTTAATTGAAAAAATGTCGTAATATATAAAACTATAAGCATATTTAAATCTGAAGTTTTGCACTGTAAAAACGTTATAATATTCAATATTTTTGCTATATTGAGCGTATATAATAAGAATATATTGAGATAACATTATTAATTAAAAACATAGAAATATATATATATTATTATTATGTATACATACATTTTCACCCTTCAAGTATAAGCAAAAGCTTTATTCAATTTTCAAGTTAAAATTGCTTGAAAAATCTATTATAACTTTTTAATCACGTAGAACATCTATTAAAATTATTTTATGTACCAGATACTAGAAATATATCTAATTGTCTGTTTAATTACCATATTAATTAAAATTCTATATAACAGTACACTATCATACAATATACGAGTATTGTTAAATTGATGACAAGAAGAACTTACTTCTCATCACATTTATCGGCAACTGGAGGCGTCTGCAGAGCTGAACTATCAACAACAACGTCAATTATTTGGTGTTGGGAGGCACATGCGGCTCCCATAACTATCCACTTCTAGAGAAACACGGCAATCGTGATTAATCTTATCCAGAAACTCCTATGCCGACAATAATATTAATTGTAGATGTATGTAAAGGGGACGTCAGTAAGTGCACACAAACGACTTGTAGAGTTTGAATAAACTAAACATTTTCCGCCTTTTGCTTTCTTTACTTATATTTTCTTAATTGATAATATGCTTTGACTTACAACCGTAGAAAGCTACCCATTTGAGAGTAATAATAATGTTTTCATCAACATAATTTTATTCGAAGGAAAACAAATAAAAAGAAACAGAGGAATCAACTCCAGCTGGGGAATGATGCACCTGTTCCTCGAGAAGACTCAAACGTGTCAACAAGGTAACCTGAAGTTCTCTGAGCTTCTCTCCTTCAAAAGGTGCTCTACAAACTCCTCACGTGGGAAATTGGAACAGTCCATTGGTCGTAACCGATACCCCCAGTGAGTGTGGATGAAATATTCAGTATCTTCATTAAGTTGTAGACAGTCTTTGCTGTTCTATTTTCTTGTCATTTGCAGCAAGAAAATTAAACCATGAACACACAGGCCCTTGGATTCGTTTCAGTGGTGCTAAGAATTTATATTCTGCTTCAAAACATAGGGTAGCTACAGGTACAACTAGTGTATTACGAGGTACTTAAAATAGGCACTGTGTTTAAGTTTAATCTTCAATGCCTGAGGATAATATAAATACCTGACTATGTTCGGTGGTTGGAGGTATCGAAGCTAATGTTTTACCGATCGACGCGACGTTGCTAGGTTACAAGTGACGAAAATTGAGACTCGTCAATACAGACGTTCCACATTATCCGTCTGCTAGCTACGTTTATCCTTCTCTTCTATATTCCCTGTCAGCTCCACTCGTGTTTCTCTTTTTATTATTTTTCCATATTTACACTATATTTTTCACTCCTCTACTCATCTATATAGTACATCTAGTAATAGTGTGTATAGTGTGTATAGTATAAAAGTGTATCAACTTGTAACTTGGGAATTAAATTACTTAGAATAATAAACAGAAACTAAGTTTAACTCAAACTGTTTCCTCAAACTCTTAAATAACATCCTCATATTATGGGGTGTAAGTAGCAATGTCTGGAGATTAAATGCTGATACAACTGACTCACTTTCATTTTTTTTTCATTGTCCCATTTTGCGAATAAGTTATTTTGACGTTAATTAAACTCTCTTCATATTTTAAAGTTAATATACAGTTCTACATATTCGTAAAATAATTGCTTCTGACAAGTAATTGATAGCAGTTAATTGATAAACTAGGTACTAATTAAAATTAGTTAAAATTATTATTAGTACTATTTTTCTCAAAAGGAATATTTACATGGAATATATTTGTGAATTAATAAACTTATTTTCAAAATTAGACAATTTAAATTTCTTTGGCACATTAAAAATAGAGTAAATACTTAACGAATCGCGAATTTTAATTTTCAATAAATAAATGTAAAGTCAAAATATATAATGATAAACAAAATACTCTTGCATCATCCATTCAAAAACATAAAAAATAACAAAAATTTTAATCATCTAAAATAACTTGATATCAAATTTTTAACAAAAGATAAGCTGCTTGACATTACTAATGTTAATGTACAAACATTGAAGCAAAAATAATCATAATCATTTTAAGTTTACATTATAACATTCAGAATAATCGTTTTAATAATTATTCTCGGAAAGACGAAGTGTGACGTCATAAAGCGAATCATGTGGAGTACTATCAAGAAATATTAATAAGATATTTTACGAAAAATCTAAACGTGCATATATTATGTAAACATTTATCCATATAAAATATATATAATTCAAATGTTATCTTTAAATTACGTTTGAAATTATTAATTGTAAAAGCAAGTAAGTTAATTAAATGGATGGCTGATACCAGGAACAATGTAAGCATATATATATTATTTTTTAAATATGGATCACAATTTAACTTTTGAGTTTATTATTTATTTTATTTTGTCGGCGTTTTATATATAAACTCAATGCGGTGTTACCATGGGTTTATGCAAATGGCGAAGTAGTTATATAAAAAATAAAAATAAATTCGGTTTGAATACAATAGCCAACTTTAAAATAGCGATTAGACTAGATTGGATACATTTTAGATTGATGATTGCTATTTGTTGAATGATGATTGACAGATTAACGGAATAATTGAAATTGATCCAATCGCGATTACAGTCAAAATGTTTGTAATTTAGTGAAATATGATAGATTTAATGTTTACTTATACCATTTATTGAAATAGAAAATAACTATTCATATTTATATATTGTTTTAAAAACTCATTTATCATATCTATTAATATCTGCCAAAAACGATTTCAGAAAATGTTTATTTTATGATAAAATTAAAATAAAAACTGGCCTTTTTACGTAAGATGCTACTTTCTAACAACACTTTAAATATACGAGATAAAATTTTAAAAATCATATCAATTTAAACAAATTGAAAGTAAAAATATGAAAAATAAATTTTATTATCTTTCATTTGAAGCCAAATAGTACGTATTTAATAAAACGAGTGATAAAAATATTAATACATAGAAACACGAACTTATCGAAAATACCTGCTTAGCACTCCAGGTCTAATCGCATAATAAAGTCATTTCGATTAAAAAACGATTGACGAACAGGTGCTTAGAAAAGCTTACATGTTAAAGGATGGGTGATTTTTGAAATTGTTCATAGTGCTATAGTCATTTAAAACCATTTAATCGCGGTATAATCGCGATTATACTGCAACTGTTTGCAATTTCAGACTGAAACTGTAACTCTGCGAGATAATGCCAACCCAGTTTTTCTCGGCATCACACAAGATCGTACTCTATCCTTCAGACCACACCTAAAGAAGGTTACAACCAGAGCAGTCAGTAAGTGCAGGATCCTAGCAGCAGTAGCGAATAAATCTTGGGGTTGGCATAAGAAAGACCTCAGAACTATATACCTTGCGAGAATATAAAATGGCTTGGACTATGGAGGGCCAGCTTGACACCCCTGGTTATTAAATTCTAGCCGCGATGAACTAGAACGGGCCCAAAATAAGGCCCTTCGTTATATAACAGGACAACTCCGCACCACTTCAGAAGAAGGGCTGAGACTGGAAGCTGACATACCATCTTACAAAACGATCATAAATCGGAGATGCGCTCAAGCTTGGGAAATGTCCCTGAGACTGTCGGTGAACAATCCAAGGCGCTCAATACAAGAGACAATAAAGACCTGCAAGATATCAATCTCAGAGAGAGCTTAAACGAGATCAGCGGCTCAACCACGTTACAGTGCGTACCAGGCCACTGTGGCCTTGCTGGTAATGAATTGGTTGACAAATAAGCCAAAAAGGCAAAAAAAAAAAAACGACCTTTACATCACTAACAGTTCAGCTTTGGCAGACAAAGATAAAGCAGACAACCAAAGACCCCATTACTCAACATGACAGACTCAGACTGACCTACATCAAGCAACCCCGGGAACGTAGTTCCAGCAGAAAGGAAAATGTCTTGATGGCACAACTGATGGTCACTCCAATATTTTGGCGGCATATAGAAGCGTAGTTCAGGGCACAGACCCGCTTTGCCTGCACTGCAAGATGATGCCAAAAGACATGAACCACTGGCTTCAAGAGTGTCCGGCGAGCGCCTCGGACAGTACAGCTTGTTTCGGTGGTTCATCTTCCCCGTTATTGGCCCTAACGGAGGAAATAGAGGCGAATGAAGAAGGTAAAAACATCACAATACAATACACACGGCATTGGACGATTTAGACGGATCTAAGGCAGCAGGTCCAGACCACATACACTCGAAACTTCTTAAAAACCTCCCAAATACAGCTATCAAGGAGATGACAGTCTTTTAATCAATCATTCAATAGCACCCAAGTACCTAAAAACTGGAGACAAGGTGAGATTATCTCTCTACTTATGTAAGAGTAATAAACCCCCAGAAGATATATCATCTTATAGACCAGTCTGCTTAACTTCATGCCTAGGTAAAACCATGGAAAGAGTCATCAATAAACGTCTAATGTACAAACTCGAGAAAGGCAATCTTCTAACAGAATACCAAGCTGGCTTCAGACCCAATAAGTCGGTCGAAGATCAACTACTTAGACTGTCACAACACGTTAGCGACTCATTCCAACGGAAATAAAAAACTGTGTTGTCTCTACTAGATTACGCTAAGGCATATATGATACACGTATGGAAAGATGGACTTATTCAGAAACTAACAAGAAAGGTAATTAGTCTACCGATCATCAGATGAATATAAACGTGGCTATCAACGAATGTACGAGTCTTGTAAGAAGGGGTAAGAGGCAATACTAAGGACATGAAGCAAGGATTACCACAAGGCGTAGTCCTATCACCAACGCTTTTCCGCATCTTCATTAACGAAGTATAGCCGAAGTCAATAACAACGACACTCAAATCAGCCTCTTCGCCGATGATATAGTAGTATGGGCATCGGACACTAACATCAACAGAGCAGCGCAAAAGGTCCAAGACACGTGCACTAACATATTCAAGTGGAGCCAAGATTGGTTAGTGACACTGAACGCGGATAAATGCCAGGTGAGCCTCTTCTCTCTGGACAACAAAGACGCCAGCACTAAACCAGTCATTTCAATAATCAACACTCAGTTAAAATTCAACCAAAACCCTACCTTTTTAGGACTTACTTATGGTAGACAACTGAGATTTAACGACCACGCTCAAAGTCACAAAGAAGGCAAAGCAAAGAAACAACATGCTCAGAAGTGTAGCCGGTACAGACTGGGGATTCAACAAAGACCTACTCAGAAGTACTTTCATAGCATTCAGCAGATCAGTACTAGAATATGGAGAACCTGCATGGATTCCTTGGCTCAGTAAAACAACTCAAGATAAACTAGAAGCGGTACAATTAGAAGCGTTTAGAATTAGCACAGGCCTATTGAAGAGCACTCCGAAAGAAATGGTGCTGAAAGAAGCGAATCTTCCAAAAATCAAACGGGGAACAGACATCCTAGCTCTCATAGCAATGGAAAAATCATGTAAAAGTCACAATACCAACCCCAGATCACAATTATCTTTTAAAGACACCAATAAAAGAAACGACTAGATAACTGAAGTCAAATACATGTGGACAAAGACGTTCGAAGAACAACAATCATGGAAAACTTCGAGTCTAAGCCGCCCTTGGATCAAAAGAGAAGGTCTCATTCTAGAAGCAAAGAGCAAGAAGAGCACCTCAGAAAAAGAAAATCTCAAACTTGCTGAAACAGCCCTACGAATTAATGCTAACTTCAACTTAATCATCTACACTGACGGGTCGACTGTCGAAAGCTGCAAGGATGGAAATGAACAGGAGTGGTGATTATTACAGGAGAAATGGAATGCCCAGAGTATATTGAGAAGATCAATGCAGCAGCGGGAAGATGGTACTAGTCTACCAAAGAGAAATGGTAGTACCTACTCAATCTGGCTCTCGACTGGCTTAAAAACCATCAAGACTGGAATAACGCATGAATAGCAACAGACAGTCTATCTACTATTCAGAGTTTACAAAGCATAAAATGGTCATTTAGCAACAACTTACTAGCGGAAATCAACGAGATAGAAAGATTAAGTAAATAAGACAAAAGAATTACCATCACATGGATTCCTAGTCACTATGGTATATTAGGGAATCACAAAGCAGATAGCTAAGCACCTCTCAGAAGCAAGAAGGACCAGAAAGGTGTTGGGTGAAAGAAAGTGTGCAATAAAGAAGAGTTCACCCACGAAAGAAGCGAGAAGATCTACGGAAAAGGAAACATTAAGATTGACTGGGAAAAGGGTATCAATGAACAAAAAAGACAAAACCAGCTTCGGGAGATTCAGAACAGGCCATTCAACGGAACTACGAACATACAGGAAAAGAATAGGCCTTGAAGAAGATGAGATATGTAGACTATAATGCAATGAATCCCCAGAATCTACCGAACATGTACTACTCCAATGTCCCAACCTAGAAAACATCAAAAGAAATGAAGGAATTAACGACATCAAACAACTAACAATTAAACCTAACATGTGCAAGAAGATATGGGACAAGTTTAAGTCCCTGGTGAACTGGACATCGTAGATAAGTAACAACAACTGCAACTGTCAATCATTTCTCGGGATATGCGTGGGATGAGCATTGAAATTTCTAATGTAATCGGATTGTAAAAATAATTTGTGATAGCGATTAGATTGAAGCTTTGTAAATATTAAAGCAATTTCATTGGATAAAAGGTTATATAGCTGACGTCATTCGAGAAAGTGTCTAGTCGCGCGATAAATCCAATCTAATTCTATTGTAATTCTAAGGTAAACTATAAATTCAATCACTACAGATATGTATTAACTTGTTAGTAAAAAAAGTATTAGTACTCTGCGATTCATAACTACAGATCCCCATTATGGTGTCCAGTGTTTTCAAGCTTTTTTGTGTAGAATTGATATTGGTCTATATATGTGCTTTGTTCAATAAGCAAATCAAGTATTCCTTTCTTAACCTACCTTTGGTCTTCTGTCCTGTTATACTTTGGAAAGTTCTTGTGTACACAAATATCATTACTAGCAAGAAATTATATTTGTTATGAATTTCTTATTATCAATTCTTGAAAGTAGGGGAAGGGGGGGGGCATAACGGCCGCCGGGGGTAAAACGGCCAGTTGTTTTTTCATATATAAGGATTATATTAAACTTAGTTTGTTTAAATGAGCTAATTATTAATCGTATAATCAAATGTTTAAATATCGCTATATTTGAATACTGTACTGTGTGCAAAATAAATTTACAATAATCTGGTTTTCGATACACATGATCTAAGGTAAGTAAAATACAAGAATGATGATATTATCTTTTAATTCGTATGGTATAATAAATTATTAATATAAAATGATAAGTTCAATTGTATTATATATTCCACATGTTATTCATTTTGCATTACGGTAATAATTTTAAACTTGAAACTATTTTTTATTTTCATATGTAAAGTGGGGTAAAACCAAAGAATATAGAGCAAGCGGCAAGAACCCTCACCCTAAAAAATAGTTGACGTTAAAATGTATGTACTACTGACAATGTCCCATTTGGCAGTAGTTTTCTATGTAAAGTATAGGAGCTTTTATCTATGAATGGCTATAAATTTGAATTACCTTTAAAAAAACTAGAATCTTAGACAATAAAATATAATAACAACGTGCTTAAAAATATAACGGCATATTAATCAATTTATTATTTGCTTAAGTTTATGATTCAAATTGAAAAAATATTAAGTTTTACATTATTTATGAAAAATATGAGAAAAATATAAATGTTTGTTAAATATCCCAAATGTTAACATTTCTATAACAATTTAACATTTATATACTTAAATAGTACTTTATTTGTATTTAAATTGTGCTTAATATTGTTGTATATCACTACATTTACTAAGATTAATCAAAATTAAACATTTTGTGGATCTATATGAGGTTTATCGCATCGCTCTTTTTGTAAACATATAAAATATTTAAATAGTTCATTAAAACAAAAATTTTGTCGTTATTGCGCAAGTAACAATAAGCTATTATATTACTGTACAAATTATAAAATATAGTCCAATTAAAAACTGAATGAAAAATAATATACTTTTTTTGTAATAATTGCTTGCTCTATATTCTTTGGGTAAAACGGCCATTAGTGTGACCCGAGGACTACGGAATAATCCCGTAGTCCTCGGTGTGACCGTTATGCCCCGCATATGACATTTACATAAAAAACATCATGAATTTGTTAGCTGAGGGATTCTTATTATTTTATTATATCTATTTCAGATGAGAAACTATAAAAGAAAGACGACACGAAATAAA
>JAYRBW010095493.1:0-20529 GCA_036023295.1 Invenusta paracnida | reverse complement strand
ATATTGTTTCTGTTTTATCTATTTAGTTATGCATAAAACAAATATTTATTATCATTATACTACTCACAAGCAGGGGTGGCCGAGCAGTAGTACAAATTTTTTTTTTTAATTTTCGTTGAAATTACAAATAAATATAAGAAATGAAATCTACAATTAATTCGATGAATTTTAATATATATTTTAAAAATGTATACATTAAAAACACATGAGTCTTTTCTCTATGTAGGTACTCTATGGGTAGAAGTATAACTTGCCGTTATTTTTATTGCAGATCATAGGCGTAGCTACGTATGGGGTTAGACCACCTTGCCCTTTGATGAGATGACTTTAAAAATCTTGGGACATCAAGTTACGCATCATTTAAAAATCATTTGAGATATTAATCTCATTAATTTCCTTTTGTTGAATAAATTTAATAGTTACTCAAATTGTTCGATTTTTAATTTGAAATATGCAATTTTTAGTTGCTTTAGTCCTGCCCTTAAAATTTCGTATAGCTACTTCCCTATGAGATAGAGAGATTGACGATATTTGCTATAGCAATCAATTATAAATACTATTTTTATTAATTTCTGTAGTTAATAGTTAATCTCTCTCTATACCTATATATGTATAATTATATACCTAGAACAGAAGTTATCGGTGTATATATGCTCGTAACTATAGTCAGAAAATATGAAAATATTACGCTCAATTGCGTTAAACTTAGTTAATTTTTGCTCTATTATTTATTTTACGCATAGTTTGCAATATGGATAATTGTTTGCAATTTTATATGTCATATATATGTACATAGTACCTACATGTACAGTTAACATTATACCTAATCTCTAAACGCACTGCAGGCTCTATATAATTATTGTGTCAACATTTAAATTTGCTTGGACGCATTTGATGTGGCCTGGACCAGGCAGAGAGATGGAATTATGCTATACCTTTATGATATGGTATATAACTATATCATATAAATAGGTATAGTATAATTCCATCTCTCTGGCCTGTCGGACGCATTTAGCCCGCCGAAACACACGATTTTAAAATTCAAATCTCAGTCGTCTCTATTTGATCTGACGTCAATGCATTTTCTCTGTCGCACGTCTCTATTTGACCGGGAAAACCTATATAATTATACTGTCGAAATTATCTGCCATTTTACAGTCTAAACTCTTATTATGTTGTCACATATTAATTTGTGTGTAAATTTCTGAAGTAAATAGCAATGGCTCAATTAAATTAATTATTTTAAAATCACGAAGGCAAGAAGATGATAAAGCAAGTGATTTAAACTTCTATTTATATTAACTATGAGAGGAGGTTTGGTAAAGAATTGATTGGCATACTTCCTTCATAAATTAAGTATTTATAGACTCGGCATAAAATGTATCTATATACTATATATACTTATTTTGTCCCTACATACAACTAACACATAATTAGTATCAAAATGTTATTTTAAATGAACAAGTGTTCAGTTTTATTCCATACAATCTGTACTTTTGACCACTTAAACACACGTATGTATAATATATCTACTATTTTTTATTATATGTATACCTACTTATTAGAGCTATTTCTTTAAAGTTCAAGCAAAATACATAATACAGAACAGAACAAAGGGTAAGCGTTGTTGTGGGGTTTAACATTTTAATCCTTGATTTAGCAAGCAACATGGTTCATTGTACGCAGTTTATAGTGAGGATTTAAAATTCTATAAACCATTGATGCCTACCTTTATAATTAGTGGACGCTCTGCATAATCTGTACAGTATACATATATTGTAGGTATATATATTTAATTGGTATCAAAGTGTTGTTTTAGATAAATCTGCAGTTCTGTTTCATTCCGTACTGATAACTGTGTTTAGAGGTAACTATTTTGGATATTATATTAATTTACTTATTTGCAACATATGAATGTGACAAATATAGAAAGTCCATTCTACCATTGAAAAAAAAACTAAATTAGTTATAAAAGCTTATCTCACTTAGGTTTGTTATTGTTTAAAGTATTTTCATTAGATGCTTTTAACCATACTAATTATTTAAATATGATGGTCCTTATTGTCATATTTGTATTTCTCGCTATTACAGTAATTTGAATTTAATTTTCGGTATAATAGTTTTGAGAAATAATTTTGCATTGTCTTAGTTTTATTTTATTTTTAGTACCCACTATTCGCTGTTATATTAGTTATACGAGAGTAACCTATCTATTAAAATCAATATAATATGTATATTATTTTATAAAGCAAGCGTGTAATATGTGCCTAACTAATTCATTGTATATGTTATATGTTTCGATGCTTTTATTTCAGATGTCTTGTTTAAAAATTATTTTTCTTATGTTGTTTGGTGATGGCTTTATGTTAATACGTCTATCACAAACACTACAAACGTCTAAGTCTGAAAAGTGCGTTCCACTAAAAAGTCAATTATGTTTTGAAAAAACTGCTGTCAAAACCTTCAATATGAATCAAAAGGAAACGGAAATGGAGGTAAATTTCTAGAAACAGATACCAATATTTTATTTAATGACCTATGTGCAATTTTTTTCTAATTTAAATGAAATACATCCGTGAAGTAAATTATGTCATTATATGTAAATACAAATTAGAAAAACCACAAGAGAAGAAGCTGAAAATATACTAGTAAATAATGATCAAATTAATTATACAGTTATAAAAAGTAAGAGGAGCCAGAGTTAAATAAATTACGATTATAAGACTGTGTTAGAAACTTTTATGTAAAGAGATTCTCTAACAGATAAATGAGATTATCATTTTGTAGTATCCAAAATGGAAAAATCAGACATTAAGTGAACAATTACGATACTACACCTATGTAACATAATAACTGACTTCATTTTGGTTTCGTAAGTCAATTAATCCACTGCCGAGGCATTTTTAATTATTTTTGAAAATATAAATATAAATGTATCTAAATTAAAACTTTTAAGATATCGTTTTAAAACTCTATTAATAATAATTATACACATCAATTAAACAATACCTGTGGAGGCAGATTCCACAACATTCTTTTGTATTAATATAAGAGTAATAATTTGCATACCCTCGGGAATTGAAAAAGCTTCAAAATAACGATGCTTTGTGTTAATATCACTTAATTGATACTTTAAGGAAATGCTAATTATTCGCTATATACCTATGTATAGTTACATAGGTATATATAAAAATGCAAGGTATATGCTCTAAAATGAGGTATAATATGGTGAAAAGCTAACATTAGGATAATCGTGGATTTAATTTAAATTTTAGAGTATAAATGTAAGTATGTAAAATAAGGATACATTTTATATAGTGACAAATTTTTAAACTTTTGTACAATATTAATTATCAAATTTAAGCATTATTTGATTTTTGACAACAGATTGACTCAACTTATATTTTTTACTAATGATTTATAGGTATGATAAATATGTTATATTCAGTATACCTATAAATTGGTCCTGTATGCATTTTACACACACATATATATATATATATGTATGAAATATTGATTTCATTTCATTCGATAAATATTAAGTTATAGAAGTCTTACTTGTGTATTTTGTAAAATAGTAGATGGGGAAATGTACAGGGGAATAGAACAACTATTATAACGTGATCTATTAGTGACGGGTTTTTCGAAACAGGACACCTCTAGATTCATAAAATGACTTTTATGTCAGAGAAATTCTCTAGTAACTTTAAATTGCAAATCGCAGAGTACGTGTTTTATGAAAAATATTTGACAAGCTGTCAACTAGTGTTTTCTGATTTCTTAAATTGTCATGTGTAAAAAATCTTCTTGTGTGGAATTATTTGTACGAACCTCAAAACTGTAAATAACGATATTATACTATATTAATTTACTACAACCTTAAACATTTTTTATGAAGAATTTTATATAATATATATATACGATACGCTCCTTTACGCGCGAAAAGATACCATACAATAACTCATCGACGAAAGAGTCACTATCCTTCACTCTACGGGATTTACGTTTAATAAAAAAAAAGGGTTTTACGCAAATTTAGTGTACGAGACCATCTGAAATCATTTGTCATAAATAGAAACCAAAATGAGAATAAAATAGTAAGTCCACATTGAGGAATTTTATTACGTCAATTATATAGTGGGAGCTAAAATCAGGCACTGACAGATAATTGTCTATAGTACACTTATTTACTTGCATAGATTAATATCAGTCATAATAAAATTGATTAAAAAACAGGTAATAATTTAAACACTGGATTAATATTTTATGGAGTTCAATTTTATCATTAATTCTAAATTGTCATTATCACTAAATAATGATGGTCACATTGATTGCTTTAAAGAACCCGTTACTCTAAGTTCAAAAAGGCAAGATATAGCTTTGCTCATCCTCGATGATTCATGATATACTTTTACTTAATAATTAAGTACTTACTGACTAACTTTGTATAATACGATAATACAATTTTTATACAATTCTGTGTACTTGGTAAAGTAAATAAATGATTTTGCACATTTAAAATTAATTTGAATAACTTCCTATTTAACTTTTAAACTATTGTGGAAATGTAGCGCATTTGTTAATTTTTTTGTAAAATTATATATTATTTCAATTTAATTTGTTGCATTTTGCATATGTTACATTCTTTTTATATATGACAATTAAATGTAATTAAATATTTATTTAATTTGATTATTAAAGTGATAACATCAATTTTAAATAACAAATTTAGATTTTAACTTATTTCATAGTTATCGATAGAAAATTTAAATATATTTAAGATTGATTTGACTTGTATTATTCCATTGAAATAATTATACAACAATATAGAATTTGTGCTTTTCGAATATTAATATTTAAAGAGAAAACATTTTTTAGAACAAATTAAATATGATATCAAACAAAAAAGTCTATTTTCAGTTTAAATAAATACAATTTTTTGGTAGATTGCTAATTGTGCTTTAGTAACATGTATTATTTATATGCATAATTTGTAATTTTTATTTTTTTAATGATATTCTTGATTTATTAAAAATTGTTCCTATTATTTTTGATATTAATAAAAAAAAATTATTTTTATTCTAACATTTTTTTCAGATGTATCAATTCATCCCACTAATTAAAATTCAGTGTTCTCCAGACTTTAAAGATTTTCTCTGTGCATACTATATTCCAAAATGTTACGGACAAATAAGTCCAATTCTTCCACCATGTCGTCACCTTTGTGAATCTTCCAAGTTCGGCTGTCTACCAATTATGAGAAAATTTGGATTTAAATGGCCTTCAAAACTGCAATGTGAACAATTTCCGGTAAGCATTAAATGAGTTAAAGTTTTCTTTGATAGGAACTAAAGTAAGGAGATCTTTTTTATATATAAGAAAAATGTGTGTATATACATATATACAGTAGATGTATCAAAAGTCTTGATGCTGATAATGTTATTTAAAATTACATTTCCTTTTTAAAGTAGTTTTATATAATATTAATATTAATATGAGTATTAATGTTAATAATACGTTTAATAACATTTAAAATTGCTATATTATGCATTTATACTGATCATATACCAGAATTTTGATGTAAGAAACATTTATGTTTTGTAAAAAGTATTTAGTTGATGTATTTACTACCTATTTCTATAATTATTATTTAGTACCTGTTATTTAAAAGTTGGTAATTTTAATACCTATATATTTATATTTATAGAATATCCGGCTATTTAAATTGTTTATTTTAGTTCTCTTTGAAAAGAAGATTGGAAACATGTCCTTAAAATATCTTATACAACACTATTAATTCTTTCCTCTATATTTGAAAGCATGTTAATATATTTATTATTGTTTAATATTTTCAATGCGCAATAACAATATAAATTAAATTGATATATGTATATATTTGTAAAATGTTGGTATCTTTTGAAGAGTTCAATCATATGTACAATAAATAAAATATTTTTACAGTTTTATTAAAGTATAATGAGTAGGAAAATTAACTCACTCATCATTAACAATACGCCGATGTTTTCTATAATAACAGTCTAGTTTATATCACAATATTTTTTCCGTTATATATATTTTTACATTGTGTATATATATTATATGATATGTATGTACGTATATCACTGGCAGATTTGGACTGGGGGGGGGGGCGGCGTCCACAATCCTTGTATTTTAAATAAAACAGTTAACGGTCTACATATAGGATAAGTGAATACATAATAATATGTGAATAATATATATTTATTCCAATTCAATATCTTCAATTTTCCTATCGTTCATAGAAATTCTTGCAGATTGCTATAAAGCTATCAACACATTTGCTATAAAGCTTATTAATTTTATAATTTCCTTCGGTTTCCCATAAAAAACTGCATACATTTTATTCAATTTATGATTCTATAAAATTAGTCATTAGTGATAAAAATATACCAGATTAATGTGTATTTTCCTATATTTTGTATGTTTCTCAATAGATTGATGACAATACAGGAAAGATCTGTGATAATAGAGGTCGTCAGCTCACAATAACGGCCACAACTTTTTTCCCTCCTACAATCTCTGTGACAACCGAATCACAAACTTCATTGATTGGAGAAGAATCGACTAATAATTCTAATTCTACACCCACGACTCCGAATAAGTTCATTAAACGTGAAAAATGCGTTTCCCGTAGTCCACGTATTATTTGCTCCGTAAAAGCTGGAACTAAAGGATTCTTAAGAAATAGTTTTAATATGGACCAAGATGAAAGTTATTTAGAAGTAAGTCTTACTGTCTTAAAAAGTGATATAAATATACTAATTTCATAATTATATTACATACTCGATTAGTTTTATGCAAATATAATATGTATTTAATATGATTAATATTCATTAATAGTTTACTAAATTTAGTGATATGTTCTTGAATTTAGGGATAACACAGAAAATTTAGTAAAAATATATTAATTCATTTAAAATTTGTTGAATTAAAAAAAAGTAATCAATCTGAGCATATTGAGCATAATTCGTTTAATAAATCTTTAAAATGTGTATGAACCATGTAGGGTGGAATGCAAAAACCGTCCTAAATTCAAATCTTTTAAGAGTGAATTTATGAATTTTGAATTCATAAAAACAAAAAGAATAATCTATACTATATTTGTCAGAAAATAACGCGATGTATAAAACTCAATTTGTTCCTTGCTATTAATATTTGGTCAGTATTGTTCGTATTTTATACAATTATTATCAATTTTAAATAACTATACTTGAGATTTGGAGGATCTCATTTGATGTTGCATTCCACCCTTATAGTCAGCCATGATTCATACAACAGCTATAACATTACACAATCTACCAACATATATTATTACACCAATAAAGATAACCTATAGACGTATGAATTTATAATCAACGAGTTAAATGTTGAGAAAATCATTCAAAGCATCGTTATATACTCCTATGCCTCTTCCTGCCTTGCCTTAACATGTGATCTTTATATTCTAAACTGATTTAAAGTTGGATAAATTTATACTTTTCTTCATGTTACTTTGATAAAAATAAATCGTACCTTTAACTCTTATTTCGGGTACATAGATAGGTAACCAGATTTATTAATATGAGGAATATATAAGTAGGTTTAATTTTTCAAAATAAAACAGAATTTGTGTTATTGAAAGAATTTTCTTTAACTTGTAAACATGCAAAAATGGCAAATATTTGAATAAAAATATTAATTAAGATTTTAACCTCTTAATTGTTTACTGAGTTTCATAAGTTATTATAATTTTTATTCAATTTTTGCGCCGAATAGTCATGCTCATAAATTTATTTATGCCATGCGATTGAAAAATAAATTGTTGTGAAAGCCAATGATGTTTCATGTTTAACACTGTATGCGTTATTTTACATTAGATTATATTGAGATCATAAACTTACGAGATAACAAATCATCAAAATTTGTGGATCGGAAAATTTTCTTCTGATTTATAAAAAAAGAAAAATTTATATGTTTTACATAAAAACTGTACTCATCATATTGTATATATATATTAAAATACACACTTTTTCAGATGCAACAATTCACCCCACTAATTAAAATTCAGTGTTCTCCATACTTGAAAGATTTTCTCTGTGCATACTATATTCCAAAATGTTACGGACAAATAAGTCCAATTCTTCCACCATGTCGTCACCTTTGTGAATCTTCCAAGATCGGCTGTCAACCAATTATGAGAAAATTTGGATTGGAATGGCCTTCAAAACTGCAATGTGAACAATTCCCGGTAAGCATTAAATGAGTTAAAGTTTACTTTTATAGTACTATGTAGGTAGCTTTATTTAACCAACACAATTTAATTTAATTTATGCCCTATATTTTAGTTGCTGCAATAAAACGTGCAAAAAAACAAAAAACATTTATTGAATAAATTAGCTATAAATAGTGTACACATAACAAAAATAATTTTTAATTATTTTTAATAGCATATAAAAATAATAATAATAATAATAATAAGCATGAACCACTGCAGTGCCATTATTTTGGCACCCTCATTCTAATAATAATAATGCTTATTCAATCATTTGACAAAATGCAAATGAGCATAGAGAAAATAGTACAAATTGTACATACATATATATATCCATATATCCATAACAATTATAACATATTACTAGTTGTAAAATTCATATATAAATATAACAAATATAACAAATATAAACTTAGAACATATTACCTACATACATATATAAAAACACATAAGAATTATATATAATTATTTATAATCGCGGAATAAATAGCAGTAAAATGCGTGTTATATTGTTTCATTGGTTAAATACTTGATTTCTTCTAAAATATAATATAATACTAAAACGATATATTTATATATATATTTCAATAAGTCACATATCGATAATTGTTAGATTTATGTTTCGATTTTTTTAATTTTGACATTATTTTTATGTGTGTTGTGCCAACTAGCAAATTACCTATGTATATTTAAAAAAATGAATGTATGTAATTTAAGTGCTTAGATAAATAAAATTATAATGCACTAATTAAATATTAAAAGTTATTAGTTATAGGTATAGGTATATGCATACAAGAAATATAGGTACCTACCTATATGATATCAATTGCACTCTGAAAACCATACCTACTGGTTTACTATGTGCACAAAGTATGTTGTATTGAAGCCTATGTATTATATAAATTCTAGAAAGTATTTCCAGATATTAAAGCTTTAGAGATAATTTTTTAAATATTATTAAATTCATTTTCGTTTATTTTAATTATTGTCAATAGTTAATTTAATACTCTTTTTAATTGCTACATTTTTAGCATTATTGACTTGCCTCATCATCATAATCAAGGCTTATCTGGGGGCAATTAAAATGTGTTTTGAATATTGGAGCTAACTATTTATGCGTTGATATGAAATGTTGTAGAATAAAATAAAAAGATTTTAATTATATATGTGCATATATATTTTGTAATATATATGTGAGAGAGGGGGGGGGGGCAAATTTTTCGATTGTGTACATAAATCTAACATTATTTATATGCTACAACAAAATAAAAATTAATGAAATAATTTGACTAACCAGCATTTTTAATGCACCACTTCATAATACATTGTATAATTTCTAAAACTTTAAGTGAAAATGGTTTACGCTATATGAATTCATTGCAATCAATTGTAGGCAATTTTAACTGAACATTAATCGGTAAACTTCTTTCAAAAGATATTTTATTGTTGCTTGCATTTATGTTGACTGTTATGAGATCTATTTGGAAAAAATTGGAAAACTTTTTCATTCATATTTTTGAATTAATACAATTTTTATGAATGGAAGTTTATTTTCCACGGGTCAAATTTTTTAATATTAGACATGTACGTTACTTTCTTTGTTAGCTCGTTAATTAATTATAATATTTAGAAACTCTGCTTTGTAAAAACAGTTTAAAATCGCAATCGGAGAAGAACTTAAAATACCAAACGTCCTCACAACATTTCTAGACTTCACATGATTCAAAATGATACCGAATTCAGACTATTATAAATCACTAAGTGCTCAAAAAGTATTGACAAGCACACCAATAACACTTATTTCAATAATTATTAAATAGGTTTTTGAATTTCAAAAATGACATGAACATAATAAATGGGATACGCGAATATATTTATCTGTACTTAGTTAATATCTTATATGTGTTCATTTAGTTCTTAGAAATTTTGAATGTTTTAAATTACTTACCTTTGTACGAGCTGATTAATTCGTCATTTGGCCTTTGTCTGTCTTTTATTTTAAAAATACGTACGATACATTCAATTAATAATTTTATGAATATTTCCATAGTACCTAACATATATTATAAAAACATACCAGACCGTTTTTATTTATATATTTATCTTAATAGATTGATGACAACACAGGAATGACTTGTGAAAATGAAGGTCATCAATTCACTACAGCGGCTACAACTCGTTCACCTGCTGAAATATCCATGACAACCAAATCACAATCTTCATCGATTACAGAAGAAACAACTTCAGCTGGTCCGAAGAAGTTGATTAAATATGGAAAGTGCGTTTCCCCTATTCCAAATAAATACTGCTCGACAAAAGATGGAGAACAAAGATTCTTTGAAAATAGTTTCAATTTGAACCAAACGAAGAGTAAATCAGAAGTAAGTTTAATTTGGAAATAATTAAGTAGGTATATTCCTTGCTAAATTTTTAGTTTCTTTTTATAAAGCTCTAAAAATGGTATTACACAAAATATGATAAATAATATTTATATAATAGAATATACTCTAATTAATTTTAATGAGTTTCTGGCAATATTGATATTGGCAATTTTTTGTATATTATTACTCATGTTTAACAAATATTGACAGTGATGTACAGCGTACATCTAAAATATTACATGTATATATCTATGTTAACTTTTTAAAATAGATGATAACATTTGAGCGAATACTTGGGAATTATTGTCTTTATGTGAACAATCATTAATATCAATTAGATTACAAGCTTATATATTTTTTGAAGATATGTGTTTCTTATCCTTACTTAATCTGCACGCTTCTGTTAATTCGTTCTGGTGATACTTGGTAAGAGCAACGGGAAAGTCCTTGTATCACATAAAGGATTTATTATGAACAACTTGGTCTTACAACTTGCCTAAATAATTATTGTTTATCGAATATTGATGATATTTGATAGAATTGTTATTTGTTCTCTCTCGGGTTGTAATAAGAGTTATACATGTCCTCGAATTACTTGATAATTGGGCACACTTTCAGATTAGATAAACAAAATAAAATGCATATTCTCAGGTTGTGGTATTAACACTCAATCATTTTATACAAGTGAAATTAGATGTGATTCAATAATATGTGATTCAAATAAATGTGATTCAATTAATCTGTCCAATTCAACATAATTGCACAAACAGTAATGAATAATAATATATAGTTAAAACTCATTATTTTTATCATAGTTCTCGGGTTGTAATGATTCTGTACATGTTCTCTTTTATACAAGATATGCGTGTAGGTATATTTGTGTGTGTGTGTCTGTATGTGTGTGTGACAAGTGGGCTACAGACTCCTACTTCGAAAATCTGAATAAGAATGCCATCCTACAGTTACAGTTTTAAGTAGAGTGGTAATTATTTATAATTAATTAATTGAGAGCGACGATTAATTTATTAAATTTGATATATATCTTGAAAAAGCTAGATCGCAATATACATAATTATTATATTTATAAATAGGTAAACAAACGATATATATATCATTTTTCAAATTTGAAATTTAAATTTTGTTTTTCAGATGGGCAAATTCCTTTCTTTGATTCAAATGATGTGTTCTCCGGAACTAAAAGTTTTTCTTTGTGTATACTACTTTCCTAAATGTCACGGACAATACAGTCCTATTCTTCCACCATGTCGTCAGCTCTGTGAATCTGCTAAGAAGGGATGTCTACCTGTCATGAGAGGGTATTTGTTTGAGTGGCCTTCTAAATTTCAATGTGAACATTTTCCGGTAATTATATGAAATGAAAGTATTCGGTAAACGTAAGACTTATATGCATGTATATAACTATAAATGTGATAGAAAACACATTTCTATAAGATAAATTGTATTATTTTATTCATGAAATAACTTCTTTATTATAAATAATAATCAAGAATTAAAATTAATTTTCCCAATAAATATAGCCTTTAGTGTTTCATGATTAAACAAATTTAATCCATTTTTTAACTTTCCGAACAAATGTCGGAAAATAATCATGGACTGTTGCATATTTATAACATGCTCGATCCTTTTATTGAAACGCTATATTTGTATTTATTAAGATTAATACAATTAAAATATGCCTATCATCCTATGTTCTATAAAATTTAAAGAATAAAGAACATCTAAACAATGTATGTTGTTTTAGTCGTCCTTGAAAATAAAAGTAATTCTTTCAAAACAAAACAATAATTATATAATGCATATCATATAGAGTAAATATGTATAAAGACGCAGAGTTATAACTCCATATAAGTGCATGAGTGCAGTTACAAAATTAAATCAATTCAACTAATTTGATACAGAGAATTCAATATTGATATTTATGCTTTAAAATGTTTAGACCGTTTTGTCGTTACATACTACTTAGAGTGTGGTGATTACCCACAAGTAGGTAGTATACCGTCTAATCAGTAATTAATGTTACTTTTGCTGCTTTTAATATCAATTCTGCTTTGTAATCAATGATATTGAATTACGCTACATTGATGGTACATTGATGAAAGTTAGTTAAATTTATTTTCTAAGATAAATGGAGTTATATTACACAATTCTGGATTTTTAGTTTTTATGTCATTTATTGAGCATGTTTAATAAAAAGGTATACTTAAAAATTATTGGAAAAATAGAACTATTCATAGGTTCATACTCTTACCTTAAAACATAGTAAATGTATGAGAAGATAAGTAAAGATATAATATTTTTAACTATTAAAAACCTCTTTTAAAAAAAATTATTTGAAAAAAATTATTGGAAAAAAATTATTTGAAAATTGACCATTTAAGAAGCAAATCTTTCATTACAAAGCATACATCAAAGTTTATGTATTCTATTTAAAAACTGAAAAATTACTTTGATACCTTTCTGGGTCATATGGGAATTTGTAGAATCGCAACTTTTATGAAGGAAATCAGTTACTCGTGATCATTGCATAACATTGAAGAGTAGAGCAGCATTTACTATCATTTCTTTCGTAAATTTTTCGCGATATCATGCAAATTACACCAAAATGGCGCTTGTTTGTCGGTCTATTAAAAAAACATAGACCAAAATGCTATATTGTGTAACATTGTATATAAATATCTATATATACTGACATATATATGTAAGTATAAAAGCCTCCTATAATTTGTGTTTTCCAAAAAATTATTTCTCGATTGAGAGGTAGCTTTATTATACAAAGCTTTATTATTAGCAAGATTGTGAAAGTACTTACATTTTGTGATAACCAAAAAAATAATAATACATTAAATTAATAGCTAAAGATCAATAATTCAATTATAATAAGGTTATTTTGACTAGAATATCAAAATAATCAGGAGTTATCAATTTTTAGCTTATTTTATTAGAAATTCATTACAAAAATTAATAAAATATACACTCAAACAAGGACTCTATGAAATATTGTCTTATTTTAAAGAGAATTTTTTACGATGTTCTTGCACCCAAATAAAAATATTATATATCTTATATGATTTTATGACTCTTTATTATGAAAGAGTTTGTCACGTGACCCCTAAAGTCATATAATGAATACTATATTAGCAGCCCAAAAATATCATTTTGAAAAGTTCACGTGAGCTCGTACGCCTTTGATGGCTGATTCAACGGTGTAAAATACAAGAATTTTGATGTAATCCGCCCTTTCCCCGGTATTGATTTAGTTAAAACAAACATTTTAAGAATAACAAAATTATTTACCTCTATATATATATTGTTTTTCAGGTTGAAAATAAGTCGAAGAGAAATTGTCTAAATGGAAAATAGTACTTCCAATTCCAGGCAATATTAATTTTCAGTATTTACATTATTCCTATTCTTATTAGTAAGTTTGTAGTAACGTGGACATACTGAACCAAGCCCTAGGAAGCTTTTATTTGTGATTTTTCATGTGTATCTCATATCTTTATTTACTTAATTATGTTATAAAAGTTTAGTACTTACCAAATAATTTATAAATCAAATTTATTTATATTTTATATGGATCTTTATTTATATATTTTATATCGCTAATTTCAGTTAATGTATATTGTAATAAATTATGGAGAAAAAAGTAATGCTTACTATAATAGTGGAAAATTTGCAAATGTAACAAAACGAATTCAGAAATGAAAGTGAAATTAACTTTTTAGTTGTCAATTTCATAATATATGTATAGGTACCCATACTTTTTATTACCTTTGTGGCTATATATATTAATCGTACATCATAAAATATAGTAGTTTCATGATAATCATACTATACATGTTTTGATTTTTTAGCGAAACTAATAAACCCTGGGATATCAAATTGCTACCAGCAATCTGACTAGTTCGCGAACAACGTAGGATGTTTCAGCAATTAGTCTAGTTCGCGAACAACGTAGGATGTTTCAGCAATTAGTCTAGTTCGCGAACAACGCGGGATTCTTCAATAATTTGGCTAGTTCGTGGGCCATTTCCGTATTCTTGTTTACTATCACATACCGGAACTACACTTTGTATTATCTTTATTTTTTATTTCGCAATGTAACTGAATAAAATTTCTGACTCTAAAATATGTAGACATGAAATGTGAAGATTAGATGACTTGGAGATCATTAGTGATATCATTAACGCAGATATCATATCAGAGTAGTTAATTGAAATAAACACTTTAGAAATGTTGAAAAATGAAGAAATAATGAAGAAATAATGATTAAATTATTATTGGTAAACACTCCCTCAATAATTCTGTTTTTAAAACGATTGAACAATCTGGACTCTAAACCAGCATCAGAAACTTTGGAAGACTAAATATTATTTTTTTAACAATTTATTTTTCGATTGTGTTTAAAAATTTTCAATATTATAAAATTTCAACGCAACTAAATAAATACGGTAAACATGTAATGCAATGTAATTTAATATAATTACATGGAAAATACCAACTCACAATTTTTGAACACATTCTGTAAAATAAATAAGTATTATAAATTTTATATACATTGTCCCATTTCCATATCTTTAGTGATAGACTGACTTCTATATTCTATATTATACGTACCTACATTAAAATTATATTTTCAAGAAAAAAAAGATTTATGGGTATAATACCTACCTACGTATATCATGATTATTATTATTATCATTGATTAGTAAAAGCCTATGCCGACTAATTAATTAAGATTTATATATACACATATCCCGGAAAGGTGAGATCGCAAATGACTCATGTTTTATGTATGTTGCAGTTCTGAAAATATTAAAATATTATTAGTATGATATCGTAAAGCATGTTACAAAGCACTGCTTCTAACTATGTATTGTATGTGTATTATATGCTATCTTACATAATTTAAAAAAATATATTGTCTGTTAAAATATACCTATATAAACATGAAAATTAAAACTATATGCAAAAAAAACAAAATAAAGAAATATGCGATAAAATTGTTTTTTCCACATTGTTTGTAATTTATTTTTTCTGTAAAAATAGGAGTAATAATAATAATACTTCTAAAAATTATAAATAATACATTAAATTTAACAAAATATATTTTAAACGATACTTTTCTTTGTAAAATTCTCATTTTTAATTATACCTAATATTTATTATAGTCTACTTATATAACTAATATATAGAAATCTATATAATGATGTACAAAAACAGGAAATTGAATTAAATGAATAATTGATCAAGAAGTTGATTGCACTGAAAATTTTCCGAAATTTTCGCTTTATTTAATTTTTTACTTTTGTTGTTTTAATTAGCAATATTGTACAGCTGCGAAAGGTTAAGTTATTTTAAAAACAAATCAGTAATTTGCAAAAAGCACATTTAGTCACACAAATTTGAACGAAGCAATAAAAAAACGAGGCTACGTACCTATTTAATTACTATTAAAGGAATCTGATCTATAACATTATTAGAAAAATAATAAATTATAAACTAGAATAATAATATTGTAAATTTTGTAATGTTATAAAATATTTATTTTTCTAAAGATGTACATATGTATGTTTACTTTCTTGTGTCATTATATATAAGGCGAAAGCTAGAAAAATAATGAATAACTTGATATAATTGTATTTTTTATTGTATATATTTAATTATAAATATACTTTATTCTAATTTTAAATAGAATTTATCAATACAATTAATACTTTAATCACATAGTTGAAAATGTTATCGAAAATAAATTAATATGTTGTAATAAAGTGACATCATTTATTTAGGTATATCTACTTAAATATGTGTAATTGATCAAATATTTGATATATAAAAACCACCCCCTAGTACTAATGAGCAAAGTTTTACTTTTTTGTGAAGAACATATTACTAATTATTTACATTATGGATACCTATTGCAAATACCTGTGCAATTAACCGCTTTTTAAGGCTAATTGTAAAAATTTCTAAGACTCCTTACTGAGCTTGATAAAATGACATAAAATTTTGATAGATCATTTAGTGCAGTCATAAATCCAATGTAAGATAACATCGAGAGCTCGATTTATCAATTAATATATTTTAATTTTAAGGTTGAATTTTTCTTGTTTACATTTTCTGTTATTATTTATTCAACGTATTGATTAATTAATCCAATACATATTTATGATTATATACATTTTAATACAATTGATGTATATTATAAATATAAATAAACTTATAGTTTATGTAGAGCGATAAAAGGGTAGGTACATAATATAATATAATGCTGCCCATATGTTTTTTAATTAAACTCTTAGTATATATTATATTATTCTTTTTTAGAGAATTGTTGATTTAAGATAAGCTAATTATAACATTATGTATTTCAACTTAGAAGAATTATCTGCTCAGTATCTAATAAGAAATTTAAAAATATTTTATATACATACATACACATTGAAATTTTCATCATCAAAACTAGTCATTTTTCTTATCATTAACTATTCCACATTTTTGCAATACAGACAGCGTGCAATTCACAGCTTGAAGTTTTGTTCATACAAAATTGTTAATTCATAATGTTTCTTATTATAAAACTATCCAATATATGAATGGTATAATGTTTAAGTTATATGCACTTATTTTTTAATTATATCTAATGGACTGTTTTATTTTAGCTTCCAATAAATAATGGGATATTCATTTTATAAAAATAGATTTCATTGATATATTCTCATTCGTATAATTTTTAGTATAAAGTCAAACAAATAGGGTAATTTTTAGATATTTGTAAAAATATTCTGAACTAAAAAGATAATTTCTAATTTAAAAGAATCAATAATTCAACTGCTCCGTTTAATTACTGCAATAGTTTATATTAGTATCAATAAATTGTTATTATTAAGGAATAATTTAATTTTCAAACAAAGATTTTACGAAATTTATGCATTTTCTACTACTTGTACACACAGTAGTATAAAATTAAATACATCATATAATTTCATTAATCAAAAAAGCCGATAAAGTATTTAATTTTCCAATAATATTATCAAATATGAAAGTCTATTTAAGAAAATGACGCACATTACATTAAAAATAGGCTATATGGACCAGTTGACCCCATCCCTTTAAAGATGGGGTCATAATCTTTAAAATAAATTAATTGAATATAACAGTTATAGGTACTATCTAACATTGTTAATTATAACTATGTATCCCAAATTACAAAAGATTTAAAACTTCTACTATAGTATATTATTTATTAAAGTACCTAAGTAATCAATTATATGAACAATACATCGAATATCAAAAAAACAATCGGAAACTAAACACTATTGGATAAACTCAACAGTCAATAAATAATAGTTTGTATAAAAGTATCTATTATAATGATAGGTATATTAACAAATGACAATATAACTGAATACGTACAAAGAACATTAAAATATATAAACAAAAGTAACTATTGAATAGTTTCAGAGAATGATACATTTGTTAAGAGTTGTTTCTAATAGATTGACAAATTCTACATATATAATTTAAAACAATTATCACATTAAAATATGCAAAATCATGCAAAACAATAATAAACATCCTCAACATAATGAAGTAATCAGCTTGAACAGTAATCAACAGAGTTGTTTTTTTAGAGAGTAGAAACGTATTAATTCTCTCAAAAAGGTTCAGGCGAAATATTTCAGCACAATTTTATTAATATAATTCATTCAGTTTTAAACACATATATTTATACAGGTAGACAAAAGAAAGAGAATTTTAGAGAAGTCCAAACATTTCTATAGTGTATATTTTGGATAATTTAGTACATATTTATGTCTATGCATTGGAAAAAACTACCTTCTGATTGCATTTTCCTCAATTTGTATGTGACAAAAAATGATCTTATACCTATGTACCTATGCAGGTATACATATAAATATGATGGTAATAGTTTTGGAAAGACACTAGTGGGCATAATAACGAAATGTTCAAAAGAATAGAATAATAATAGTGACATTTTATAAAGCACCTATATACACATTGATTAAGCATTATGGTAAACAAACAAACTAACGATAAAAGTAAAAGTAGCACCCTTTAAAAGATACTATGTAAAAAAGAGTTTGCGTCACCCAAAATTGAACGAAATATGTAGAATTTGCAGAACACACTGAACAGTTTTATTTGACTATAACTATATAAACATGAGAGTATGCTAGTCTGGACTTAGCTGGAGATATTGGAAGTGAATATATGCTAATCAATAAGCTTAATTGTATAAAAAATACATTAATTTTAATGCAGGTTTTATTTTACATTTTTGTTTTACATTTTAATTAATAAATATTTCGAAAAGTTAGTCTGTCAGTACAAATTCTGTCAAATTTCTATGGAAAACATTAATATTAGAGAGAAATTTTAAAATACACAAAATACTCCGAATCTTCAAATATGAATGGAAATTTAATTACTTCTAGTGCAAATAATTTACATACAAAATGTAAACCTTTATTTATGTGTAGGTATATGGATGTATAGGTATAATGTACGTATGTAAAAGATTTACAAACAAAAATGTAATGACATTTCTACAAGTATGCTATTAGTATATATTATATATATATTATTAGCTGAGCATTTTTTCTGTGGAATAACGTACAAGTGGATGTTCTACTTTTATAAAACTGGGGCAAGGAAAGGTTCAAACACGTATTTTTAGAAATAAATATTAATTTATATGATTTAATATGCCAAATGGACTTAAGCATCTTTATAATATTATTATTGATATAAATATTCGTATGTATGTCTCATTGTTTGTTAGTAGGACAACAAACCTGAATTGCTAATAAAACATGCAATATGCATATCTGTGAGACTTTTTATGCTTAAGATAAGAAGCAACCTTTTTAAGGTAAGCCACCTAATAATGCCATTTCACCGGGCTGGGCATGCAATTTCCAATGGCGACCCATCTCCACTGAGTAGGAGCGTTGACGCCAAACTGACCAGGCGGCTAGATCACGTGACCTTCCAGTCCGCCGGTTATCCAAAATTCGAGTGGTGGAACAGGTAGCGGCGGTTACGGTGGTTCCAAGAAGAAGTGGCGCGCTTCCACGACGACTATTATGATGTTGGTGTTTGTTAGAAATATCTAGTAGGCGGATCATCTTCTCGGGCAGTTCTGAACTCCCATCCGTAGCAACTGCCACTGCCTGTTTGGCGTCGTCAAGGCTACCCCGTCGAAGACTGCGCAGAGTCGTCACCGGTGGTTGTCGCTGACAACGAACCGGAAGTAGGTTGAGTGGGAGAGAGCCCCGCCGGTTACCATGTGATGCATGGCTGTTGTCAACGGTATCTGTTGTTGCTAAGAGAATATCGCCTGTGCCACTGGAACACAAAGGGGTTGCTTTGGAGTCATTCTCTTTATTAGCGAAGGGGTGAACAGAGACGAGAACGGGTGTTAGGGCAGCAATGGGAGGTTTGGGGCAAGTGGCGTCCTCAACGAGGGCCTCCCAACGAGTGAGGTTGTCGGTGATGGCCTGACACAGGTGGTCCGAGAGTCGGGATTGGAGGTAGCGGTTCCAACTCGTGAAAAGCGGTATGACCAGGAATCGAATGAAATCTGTCGGATGACAAATATTATTGATAACAATGATTTCTACAATGGGTTATTGCCTAGTATTTAGTATCTTAAACAGCAAGTGAAAGGGTTTTGTAGAAAAATTCAAAAAATAATTATATACATAGTATGTATATATGAGTTAGAAGCGGTCTCGAGCTGGATAAATTATAATAATAATTACAGACATGAATGTATTAGACGCAATACCAGCTAAACCCAGGAGTAAGTAG
>JAYRBW010095482.1:0-20533 GCA_036023295.1 Invenusta paracnida | reverse complement strand
GATACACAAACATATAGTAATGAGTAGTACAGTAACAATAGTGATATACATCAGTGTGAATATTGTATAACCCTCTACTCCCCTTATAAATCAACCCGACTACCGCCCCTGAATATATAACATTAAATAGAGATACAAATTATGTTTTATTAAAATTGTACACAAATTCAAATATTTTCTTATGTACTTTAGTATCAAAAGTTTATTTTCTGCTCATTAGAGTTAAGCAACATCTAAATTTGTTGCAAGTGTATATACAACTTCCTAAACATAAATAATTTATTTCGTTCAGTACATTAAGTCAAGATTGCAATACCGTCGTTAAAATTATATAAATAATTTTTTTTTGTTAACTATAAGATCCGTTAATATAAAAGAGTAGATTAAATTTTCGTTAGCTTTTACTTATAGCCATAGTAAGTAATATTAATGTCATTACTTTTTAATGAACTAAAATTCTAAATTTAAATCCAGATTTGTTTCTCTTACGTTGTATTAGTTTACCTTTTAATTTTAAATTATTTTTTATTAGAAAGTTAAAAAGTTAATTATGGAACATATTTGACTAAAAAATACACATTTAGCTTTACAAATAGTAGGAGATATAATAAACTAAAATATATTGTTTCAGGAAATGGCTATATACATATATATGATTTATTTATATTATAATCTATTTATGAAATTGTCATAAGAGCTAATGAACAAAATTTGACTTTTCTAGTGAATTCTTATTAACCATTTGACTATATATAAAAATATAGTTCAATTATAAAGTATAAGTTCAATTACAGCAAGTAAGAACAAGTATATTATTATATATATAACATATAGGTACAATTAATATAAGTACGTCAACATGTATAAATTGATTGATTTTTATAAACATATATATTAAAACCATATGTATTATAAATTAGTAATTTGAATATAATACAAATAAAATTCTTTGGCCATACACAAATAAAAAGTAAAAAAATAACTTACCTAAACAAAATATTTAAACCGCATGAATAAAAAGTTGAGCAAGTGTTTTCTACTGAACTTTGAAAGAAAATGCTTCAAAAACTAATCGAAATAAATTTGAAAAGTAAATGCATATATTATTTCAAAAGTCGATAGTTTATACATTTGTTCTATTGTATATGCCCTTGTAGGGAAAATGCTATTTCAAAAATAGATATATTATAATATGAAATATTTCATTTATTATGTAAAATAAAAAAATAAAAAAAATACATTACACAATAGACATGTTGTAATCAGAAAAAATGTTGTACACATATATAGGGTTCAAACGGTTCAAATAAGTACACGTAGCAACTTTTAAAACAATCTGTAAACTATTTAATATAGTGTGTTTAAATATAGTTATTTATAAAAAGTACATTAATTAATAAACAAACCGCGCAACTTGACATAATTTACATTTTTTTGGAGACGAAAGATTAAATGGATTTCTTTTCGTTAAAAATAGTATTTCAATTGATAATATTATGTTATAGTACTGAGAAAATGTCAGCATTCTTTGACTTTTATTCAGATGAGGCAGAAATGTTCCGTTTGATAGGTATGTATATATATTTTCTACTAGTGTTACTAAGTTCAACCATATAATAAAGTATATAAGTATAATATATAAATATTGTACAGTTGACAGTAAACTTCTGAAGTCTAAGATGGAATACATTTATTTTAAGTCAAAACTTAGTGTGTAAAATTTAGTATTACAGGACTAATAGTAATCTAATTATAATATCAACAATTTTGCTTGTTAAATGATTTCATATACCAAAACAATTACCATGTCATAAAAATATAAGGCTGTTTCTATTGCTATTCAGACCTATCTCCAACAACTGAAAACAAATTGTCTATTCAGAGCTATCTCCAGTGATTCTACAAAATAATTTGAATCTAATTTTTAAATTATGTGCCAATTTATTTAGTTACTAAATTTTAAAATATATATTTCAACAATAAATAAATTTAAATAAATTTATATATGATAAATAACAAAATTAATGTCAATTATTGCTATAATTATATACTTAAACATTATTATCTATTAATATATATATAATCATAAATTTATATATAGTCAAATGTTTTATAGAAATATTTTTTTATATTTTCTATGTTTATTTTATCCATGACCATTTTATATTTACAATAGAATATAATTGTCATTGTTCTTCATATTTAATATTTAAAAAATGCATCTATTGATATGTGAAAAAGTCAACCTTTGAGTCAAAAGGTTTATTTTGCACAAAATATCAATCAAGGCTGAAAGTAAAGATATTAGTCAGGGGTATAGTTTATGGATCACTTTACATAATGTAGTATACAATCGGAATATATTAATATATCAGATCATATTATCAAAATTTATTATAAAGCCAAATTTTGTTAAATTATGCACTAAAGCACATTACAAACTTTATGCAGACATATTAATAAATACTATGAAAATTCAAATAATAAGCAAATTTTAAGTCAGAATGAAACATGATATTACTTAAAGTTGGTCTCAAACATGTGTCTAAAATTGACAATAATTCTAAAGATTTTATTAAAAGCAATTACCTCAATATCCAGATTGTCACAACACTCTTTGTATAAATTAAAAAATATAATTGAATCTGGATATAGACATCTGTGCACAAAGCCAAATCTTTAAACTTTAGGCCATTAAGAATGATGTTTTGCAATATGTTTTGTAGCTGGGTTTACTAAAATCAGTTTCAATAATGTCAAGTTACTACTTTACTCAGCAAACTTTGCTCTGCTTCTGACTATTAGCTATTCCCACACCCCCTCTTTATGGTATGGGCTCTGTTATATATTGACAAGTCTATAAAAGAATAATAAATATATATATATTTTAAAACAAAATAGTTATTTATATTCAATTGCTATCTGTAGATCTTTATCCAATACTAAATAATATTGATAATTAAATTTTGATATTTTTTATTTCTAATGAAATATATATTAAGATTAATCATCTTATAATATATACATTATACATCAAATTAATTTAAAAATAATAATAATTTAATATGTAGGTATATACTATCTAATAATATAATACAAATGATTAGGAATTTTAGACTTTTTATTATGTATAAATTTATTTTTTCATATACCTAAATTCAAAAATAATATGACACTATTTATTAATTTTAAGCTATATAAATTAATGAAATTTCTAATATTCTTAGTTTATTATATTTTTAATAGATAATTGGAACTTGTATTATTTATTTTTCAACACAATTAATTAGCTTAACAAAAATATATATATATAATTAAAATAAATCTAATATGAATCATATCATATTTAAATATTTTGTATATACATACTTAAATTATCAGTAAAACATAAACCAGTTTTTTATATAAGAAACTGTCAAATTTACTAACATGACAAGTCATCTCTCATAAACTAATTTAAAAAAATATGTTAAATATTTTGATCTTTTATTTTAGTCAGTAAATAGACAGTTAAAATAATATTGACATTGTAAAATATCTAAAACACCAATTTTTATATTGTATACAAAATATGTTAGTGATATAGAATTATTCATTATAAATATTTAAACATTATATAAGGAAATAAAGTATCATATCAAAAACATGGTATATATTGCATGTAACTTATAGACTGGTAGAACTCTACAAGTTTGTCAAATTCTTTAAAATCACACAACAGTCTAATTTGAATTCAATACTATCCTATGTTGGAAATGTTAGAAGTCTATACCTACTGTAGAATTATACAGTTAGTTTAGACTAGCTGGAAGTTGCATGCATGAAAGTTGCTATTTGGCTGAACAACAGACATGGCTTTTGAAAATTGAAGATGTGTCTAAATATGATATTCATCAAAACTAGAACATATATAATCTAAATAAAACTCTTCAAAATTGTAGTTTATCCTTGAGCAGTCTACCTGTAGGTATATTGTAATATTGGATTTCCTATTGGTGTGAGATGATTCAAGACCATTATAGTTATTGAAAAACCCACTTTTCTAACTAGATATTTTATTAGTATAGTTTATTTGATCTTATCAGAATACCTAAACTGATATATATGAATAACATATTATATATAATAACACAGGATCAAAACTAGTTTGGCATATAAATAAATTAAGATGTTTTGTAACATATTCCATTAAGAAAAAAAAATTATTTATAGGTAACAATTAAATTGAAAAAAAGTCCAACAATTTTTTTTGTCAAACAAATAGCAGTATATTACAAATATAATAGTATATTATCTAAACAATAATTTATTTTTATTAAGTACCAAAAAATAAAAGAATTTCATTGATTTTGCAAATTGGAAGAATTTTTTATATTTTTACATAAATGGTATTTTTTATCAAGATCACATGACCATCCCATATTGTGTACAGTAGTGAATATAGTGCTGAAAGTTATCAAACTATATTTAAAAAATGTCATGGAAGCTTCTATTGCTCCATTTGTTCATTCAAAATTCTCAGAAAAAATACTGGAGGGGGAATAGTGTTAATAGGTGGTGTGGATAGGGTTAAATGGTAGCAGAAAAACTAAAATCAACAAGTATATTGAAACTTAATCTGGTGCACAATATAAAAGATATTAATAGGCGTCAGGTAGTCCAATGTAATAGTTCTACATTGATGATACATACAAAGATTACAATTGAGTCACGGAATGATCACTGCTCGGAATCTCATCAGTTATAAATACATTTCTTAGAAATCTGGTCCAGGCTCAATGAGTTGGGTCAAAGACTCCCACTTTACAGAATTTATCCACTCTGTGATATAGTATTTTTTAGACTTTAAGTGTATATTAAGAGCATACAATTATTTTTCAACTTCTATATTCAAGCTATCATGTTACATATCTTTATAATATATTTGCATCTTTAAAAGACATACTGTACACAATTAGCATTTCTAACTTTTTAATGAATATCTATTATTTCTGTTTGAAAAAATGCGAAATAATTTTTATAATGTAAACCTTTTTATCTTCAATTATGATTAAACACAGAAAATGTATAATATAGGTTATAAAATTTGTGCATGATGATTATATTTTAAATTATATTAAATGAGTATAAATTTCAACTTTCTTTTCATTTGTTTTATACAGTCTTTGACAGTTAGTCATATTAAATAGGAGTTTGTTAAATATATGTTTTAGTATTTGGTGTCTACTTCAGTTTATTTTCTAAATTTAAGAACAGTTGGATGTCATAAAGTTATGGACAATTGATTACTTTATGCCAATAATAAGGTTGGATTATGAATTATACATGATTGCTTATTAGGGCTACTTTCACACCCTGTAATACCTTAGATGTTGTGTTAAAGGAAATCGATAGTTGTAAAATATACTTATCTGTATTGTGTATTTACAAATATTGGACAAATCGTATTACTTGAATCTGGTTTGTGCCATAAATTCCCGTTTAAAATGGTAAAAGTACGATAAGAAAAAATGTGAGCGCAATTATTGGGAGAATATTTTTTTTGAAATTATAAATAATAATAATAGTAGTTCATTTTATTCATAGTACAATTATAAATTAGTGGATTATTAAAAAAGAAAAGAATAATGTAAAATACTTAGTACAATGAAAGGGAAAATTGAAGCTTCTTTCGAGATCCAGTCGATCACACATTTAATTTTATAATTAATTAAATTGAATATTATCCTTTAGAATTATGCTTCTACCCAAAACAGTTACTCTTAACTTATTTAGATGTGCAATTGACATTAACTCTGTCTAACATTGTTGTTTCCATTAAATATAATAAATAAGATGTAGTAATCAAAGCAATACGAAAAAATACGTCTAATTTTAATAACATTTAAATTATTTTTTTAACTCTCTTTTTATAATCATTACAAAGATTTCTGTGCATTTTTGACAATTTAAAATCTTTTAAGACAAATTCAAATCTATCTTCTTTGCAATATAGTATATAACACACCTATTATGTTTCTTTCAAAGTGGCCTACTCATCTACTCATAATATATGTACATATTTTAAAGTTCTTGCTAATATTTTTACACTCTCACACATTGCTGTAATTTTATTTCAACATTACTTTTACTACGATTCATGTTAATAGCTATTACTCCCTCAATATTTATGGACAAGTACGCTCTATTCATCTGGTTATCAAAAGATCTCTTTTCGACACAATTCACTGTCTCCGCCATTGTTCATTGCTCCTCCCCTGAGCCTCCAATTCACATTGTATTCACACCATAAATGTCCCATTTTTCTCTTCTTCTCCTCAACTTTGTTCCCCCCTTAACCTGCTCCCCTCCTAAACCGCTATTCTGTTGAAGAGGTGTACATATTCCAGTCAATATACCAACAGCTTCGTAATCGCAAGAGCTACACTACAGAGCAGCTCTTTTCTTTTGTAAGCCCAAAGAAACGATGTTCACGTTTAATATTCAGTCCTACTAGCTCGTACCTTTCTGTGGATGGCATACCTAAAGCTGGACTGAAGCAAGATTGTTACATTTCTTCAAAAAATTGTACGCATCCTTCCGTTTTCCCGCTTGACTCGGGCTTCACGCTTTGGTAGTCGTGTTTAGGAAATGTTCATTTTTTACTAAGAATGCAAGTTATAGCTTGAATAATGGCGAACCTAACTATATATATTCAAATAAGTACCTAGAGAGATATTTTCTTTAAACTAATTTCATCCCAATAAAGAACATTTTTTTTAAAACTATATTTTTAAAATTTCAGTATTTTTGTGTGTTTCGCATATTATAGCTAACGATTATATTGTCTCTTTTATTTCCCCATCTTGGCACTCTATAACTATTGATGACTGTCTACATTTGGGCAAGTTTTAATTCATTCCTTTATTCCCGTTAATATTAGTACGTATTACACTAGCGTTCACTGTATTAAATGGTAGATAAAAATTCACTATATTTCCATTAATTACTTTACAACTTAACTGTTCTAGTATTTTAGTTAAGTGTAATTTTCATTATAATTGTATTACCTACCTGTTCATTTATGGTTTGGCTTATAGTATGCTTGGTACTCATTCATGAAATTAATATTGTATTTTCAACTATTTTTTGTAAATGAAAAATTAAATATTTCTATGCTTATAGTAGAAAACATATCGATTTTATATAATAAAATGAGGTTGCTAGGTCCCTCTCTAACAGTAACATTCTTAAAATAATACTGATTTTATGTCGTACATTTTGAATTTTTTTTATAAAAGTGAGTTACGTGTGAGTTTTCATAACTTTTTTATATTCAGAAATAAGTATTTTATTTAAATGTCAGTAATTATAGTTGTATACATCCTTGACTGTTTTAGAGTCTATTTAAAAGATTTACAATATTTTTCTTTGTACATGATACAACTCCAATCTACAATTTAAAATTTCAATTTGCAGTCGAAATATGTTACTAAATCTGAGGAAATATCACCTTACTTGTGAAATCATATCTGTAATCGAAAACTGAGAGATTATTAAGACTATTAGCAAAAACTATCACATATATAGTAACCTATTTTTCGGATCCGTTCACGCATTTGGCTACAGTGTAAAGATAGATTCTTTTTTACTAGTTTCAATAAACTGTAAACTTTCTTTTCTACCCCTGTTTACGGATTTCAGTTTTATAATTTGCTCGAAATTTGACAGAATTTCAACACATTGTTCCAAATGTGTATCATACCTTCTTTTTATAATTATAATTTTTTTTACCAGAATTGTTTTATTATTATTTCGAGTTCTCTACTTTAATGTAAAGGTCTCCTCACATATAATGTTGTGTTTACTGCTTCAATCCTTCTGTCCCTATAATAGTGCAAGCAGCGATATAGGATCCGGCGTAAGTTTACTTATTCTGCGGTAGATATAGGCTGTGGTCTTAATGCTAAACTTCTTCTTCAAAGCAGCTTAGTGTGTTTACATACGCTCAACCAGAGAGGAGAGGAGTGGAGGCGGGTGATTCCAATTCCTTCTTCCAAAGAAAGAGGCATTAAAAGAAGATCCCACTATTCATCAAGAAAAGTCCTCTGTTCTCCCCAAAGTCCTTTTATGCAAAGAAATTGACCACTAGTCTAGTTAATTCCCCAGCAGTTCAATTGATTTGGGGACAGTGCAGTACATACACACGCACCCGCCACCATCTTTTTTGCTTTCGTCCGTGCGCTCAGCATCGCAAAGTCCAGAGAATCCCCTCCTAAACAGAGCCTCTAGCAGAGTTGTGCATTAGATTCGGCATTTACACACCGCTGTCTAACTACATATTATGCTATAATAGAAGAAGCAGCAGCTGCACAAATAGACAGATTTTTCTGTTAATTTCTTGTCAACCACATATTTCTGTCTATATTTTTCTTTCATTCACTGGGATCAGCTTTCGCACAATATACTCCACTTGACTTCCTTGAAATTTCATAAACGCAGGCTTAAATTTCCGATAAAGATTGTTTATTCCTTTATAAGGCCCGGGTGGACAAATCTGAGCCTTGTTAAAGGTTAATTTGAGCACTTGAGGCGCTATTTTTGATCAGTTCCTTCAAGTCAGGTTGTTCACAACAATGCAATCAACATTTTGTACATATATATATATAAATCCTAGTCCCAGAGGAGTAAAAGAGTCTTGCTATCGAAGTTAGTATTTAGTCGGTGAGATTGGGACCGTATTCCGAGGGGAAAATATTAGAAGATAACTTTGATTTAATTTGAGAATAGTAGATTGAGAGTTATGCGTAAATCAGTATCAATCAATATGTCTGGATTTGTCTATCATTTATATACGCTGCAAGGTATTCGAGATGTTCAATATTTACTAATGTAGTTCTTTTACATTAAATCAAAACACGTATCTTAACGTTTTCGTTAGATTATTTAAGCAGTAACAAGATGTAAATATTGCATTACATCAAATATTACAGATTTAATAGTTTAACAATAATATATATCCCGTATTTCGTTAAACCCATCATATGTTCTTTTTATTTTAACCAATGAAAACCGCGATTTATGAAGCTGCTTTTGCCAATTTGAAGAAATAAAGCTTTTTTCAATTATTTTTTCAAATGAGATATATTACTTAAATTACCTAATCGTTCAACACAAATTTTACAAGTATAACTTCATCACGTTTTGATTTCTAAAAATGCATGTTTTACTTTACAGGACTAAAGCGGCCATTTTATTATGTGCAAAATGCGACTCCAGATATCACGGCCATGTCCTACGTATTCTTGATTGAACCCTCAGTTTCTAAACTACACTTCACTTGGCTGAGTCGGAAAAAGACTTCGGTAAGTTTCCGAAAACGTTATCATTACTCAATTTTGTTTAAATTCCATTCCTGTATTTTGGCATACAATATGTGATCGGCAGAAAAAGTTCACTTTTTATCTATTCAAAAAAAATTGTTCTAATTTAGATTTTTGTTTCGATTACAAAATTTTGATTTATAGATTGTATGTAAAAACTACATCCTTTGTCGACCACTAGATATTCAATACCCATGTACTCATATATGTAGCATAAGAAAACAGATATGTTATGTTCATATTATATTGATTCATCGATAATACTGTATTACTAAAATGTTATATATAAAATATATATGGCCTATAAATCAAAAGCATATTTTGTATAGATAGATTTTTTAAATTATTGTTCATCAAAGTGAAATTTTATGTGTCCAAGAATGTGAATGATGCCTACAAAATATAATATCACTAAAATGTCATTTAAATATTTAAAAATAAATCATTAACTGTTTCTTTTGCATATAATGTGTAATTATTTTTCTATAAACATGCATAATTAAAAATATCGATTCTTTATTGCTCTTATTTGCAAGATTAGTATTATTCGAACGCCAACATAAAGAACTAGTATATCCTGTAAATCGGTGTGAATGACAACTGCTTATATTCTTTATTATATGTCGAAGTAGAGGAATCTCATATTACATTGCTTCATAAATCACTGTTATAGCAATAAATATAAAGACATCGGGCGAAGTCAACTCTGTATATGGGTTCGCATCCTTTATGAGGCCATATTTATGGTCTAGTTTATACATGTAAACAGAAATGAAGCATAGTGTTTATTTGTAGATGAAGCTTGCTACTAGTTTTAAACTATATTTTCCATGTGATATTAAGAGAATAAATTGTAAGCTGTCAATACTTATAACGTGATAAATGGGTTTCTGTTATGCAATTATTATACTTAGTAATATTACGTTTGAATATTAAACTAACAAAAATAATCACCTATTTTATACATTTCTTTTATTTCTTTAAAATATTTGCTTAAACAATAATATACTTATTTTAGTTTGTGTGATACTTTATGTAGGATATATTGACCACTAAAAATACAGTATTTTAGTGTAAATAGATCAGTTTCATTAGCTCATAACTGTCGCAATAAGTAATGTATTTACGTGTATAAATAAAACTTTCACAAATGATATAAACAGTGATTAATTTACAAGAAATAAAACATAATTTTAGTCACTTGCGTTTCTTTTCAGCATGATAATGAAATGCTTATTTCTATATTATGTACATGCCATTTATCACTACACTTAAAATGCCTAATTTATACTAACATGTAAAATATTCACACCAACATCCTTCACAAATTGATCATTTAGCTCGGTGTATCTACGTCCTACACGTTTATGTGTCCCGATTTACATTGCTTTTCTAAATGTCTCATTATACTTAGAGCTTAGGGTGAAATACGAAAACCGTCCTAACTAAGTCAGGAACTCCTCAAGTCTTAAGGAGCTCCTCCAACCATTGCGAAACACTGCTAAAAGTTGGGAGCTCCTAGTCTTAAGGAGCTCCTCCAACCATTGCGAAACACTGCTAAAAGTTAGGAGCTCCTCCAACCATTGCAAAACACTGCTAAAAGTTAGGAGCTCCTAGTCTTGAGGAGCTCCTAACTTAGTTAGGACGGTTTTCGCATTCCACCCTTAGGGTGGTATTTTGAAACCGATCTTGAGACTATATAGGTTTTATATGTATTTTTCCTATTCTAATCTAGTCTCAAGATCAGCTCTAATCTGAAGATCGGTTTCAAAATACCACCCTAAGTCTCAGTCTAGTGGTTTACGCATTCGGAATTTCAATTAAATGATGTTAATTCTATATAAGGCAATCTTTCTAAATTATACAGCAACCGATGAATGAATTAAATGATGATCGGATTTACAACTACATTCGAAAAATTAAAAATAACATGCGTCTCTATATTATTTATTTAGCCGAGAATTCTAAGGTGCAGTCATTCAAATTAAATAGGTATCTATAGTTACATTAAATTTGTCTTCTGTCGTCCTTCTGTTTCATTGACACTAAACGTTCAGTCCGGCAAATTCCGTAGTAAATCAATATTATTATCCGCAAATCATATTTATATTATATCGACTGTTATACAACTTACCTTGGGATTTCCCTTGCTTACCTGATGGTTTCTGTGATATCAGAGATTTTCACAAAAATGTTTTAAAATCAGGATTGAGAAATCTATAACCGTCACAACAGGCATATGTGTGTGTTAATTATCTCACCAACAAGCAATAAAGTTATTAAATTAATTATTTCTGTTATACCAAATAAGCACATGCGTGTAAAACACATACAAATTATATTAAATATTACATAACACATTGTGATCGACTTATCTGTGTATAATGCGGGTTTGTACATCGCAAACTTGACTTTACATATCAGAGAATTAAGTTCCGTGACCTCTTCACTCACTCGTATTGAGTTATTGACTCCTGCGTATAACCTTTTAACTTTTACACTATTCCGACGAAGCCTTTAGGATTAATTTTCCCCCCAAAAAAATGGGGAGACACATCTGATCTACATATAATTGCATTTCACTTTCTCTATAGATGCGTAGGCAGATCGAGCTCCAACACCAACGCATTGTAAAGAGACTGTATATACAATTATTTTAAGACCGTCGTCGACGTACCTACTACATAGGGACCTCTTTTTCTCGACGCTTCTGATAGTTTTACTTCGTAAATACTGGGCTGGAGTAGCTCAATTATTTCGACATTTTCAGAAGAAAAAAAACTGACTTGGCAGGAATGGGAATAACTTTCACCCCTGTATACCAGCTAGCTACTTCAATAATGCAATAAGCGTAGATGATAGCTGACAAGATATCCTCACTGCTCATCTGTATGTTATTATAGTTCCACAAAAACTCACAATACAAATGCATCAACTCTGGAAGAGAAGCCTAGAACACAAACACACAGCAGCTGAACTCGCTCGCCTTTTTTCGTGTTCATCTTATTTTCTTCTTAGTGCACTTGACTGCGTACACACTTGTTGTTGTTGTTGTTGCTGTTGTAATCGTATAAGTTAAAGCCATGGAATCACACCAGCTAGCATCTCTTTGCGCCGAGCTGAGTTTACAGTCGCCGCCGAGGACATGAGCCGAGCTAGGAAGGGCTCACAAAGAGGGCTTAATAATTGAACTTGTTGGAACACTTGGTCGCTGATTGATAGAGAGAGAGTATTGGAAAATAAGGTCTAAATTAAATTGTGACATATCTCTCCCATCTTTCTCTCAAAAGAGAGAGAGAGAGAGACAAAACGTCAATCCAGCGCAGCGGAGGATGTTGATGTCTATTCGAGTGTGATGGAGACAGAATCCTTGCGATATATTATAATCAGCCATAGTTGCTATATGGGTGTTCTTTTCTAGTTTAATTTCGTTATGCTTGGATAAAGTATATTGCTCCAATTAATAATTGAAGTCGCAGTGGGCTCTTTATAGTCTTTGCTTCTGTTTTTCTAAACTGTAATACTATTATTAATGCTGACGACGTTGAATACATAATTTCAAGATTATACGCATGTGAAATAACATGAATAGTGTACTGTTTTGTGTACCGTTCTTTATGTTTTGAATAATGCCATATTTCGAAGTATTATTAAATGTAATGTTTAACGAATTTGTTTGATATTTCTTGTTGTTATCGATGCAACCAATGCTTTGTTCACTATAAAACTTTTTAATAAAGCACTATTTAATGAAATACTTTTATTCAATATAGAAATCAAATATACTAACCAATTTAATCGTTTACTTTGATTTTCTATTATTTCAGTTTTGCCTATTTTGGTAATCTTGTCAACAATGAAATCGGTATATATCGATAGCAAATTTTGAGTAGAATAACATATTCAAAACCAAAAAAATCATATTTATAGTAACTTTGTTTTTATGAGCATTTCTGTTTTTCTAAATTAAAGAATTGGAACGAATCTCTGATTTTTAGTTATTTTGACAAACATTTCATGAAAATGCACATTCCACATATTTTTAATAACATGATTGGTATCATTTCGTTCAGTTAAGTGTTTTCTACTTATTAAAAGCAAAATAAAATGTATAAAGCTGACACTATTTATTTTTGTGATATATTTGAAGATCAGTTGTAACTCCGGTTTTATACTAATTTAGTCAGAAAATGGGATTGGGAATTAAATTCGAATGTTGCTAGAAAATACAGAGTACGATTTATACATCTACTTTTGCTTTTAATAAGTAGAAAACACTTAACTGAACAAAATGACAGCCATCATGTTATTAAAAATATGGGGAATGCATTTAGTTTCTTCAAAATGTGCATTTTCATGGAATATTATTGGTTAAAATACCTAAAATTCATAGAATCGTTCCTATTCTTTAATATAGAAAATACAGTTACTATTAATATCGACTAGCCAAATTCATGTAAAACAATACATATATATTTCAATTAAATTAATTTTAACGATTTATGTAAACAAATTAGATGCGGCCATTAAAATTGAACGGAATATTGAGCGAATAATAATCAATTATCTCATTTCATATCACTATAATATATACTCGAGTGTTTAAATGGCTACTCAAATCTTTAACACAAATGATAAAGAAAACAGTATTATAACTATAAATGAGTGGATTCCATCTTCGACTGCCTTAAATACTCCTCCGTTATTTAAGTTGACATATTATTATTTATCTCCCAAATACTTTCTTCTACGAATCTTTGTTATGTACACATAGAGGCTCCTATATTACCCTCTGGTCGAGCTTTATATAGTCAATCTCCCTCTTATACGATTCCCATAGACCTATAATCTCTCAGTGGTATGGTAGGGGCCGATAAATTATCACTTAGTTGCGCCTAATATAAATTAACTGCGCAATCAGGTCGTCCCGCATTGATAACAACAATTCCTTTATATACATACCTGCCGATAACTCGTACTGTCATAACCTATACTAACTATATTATCTTTCTGAGGCTGGAGGTTCGAGTAAATTACACTTTCAGTCGCAATGATACCATTTCCATGTGGAAGATATAACAAGAAGGGGCCTCACGTTGGCTGTGTTGCTCAGTTTTTCTTGTGCAATCCGTGCTTTGAAGTAGAATATACACAACTGCAGTTGCGATCTGCCAGTCTTTTATATCACCGACAATAATTCCTAGCTCCGAGCTCGTCAAGTCGTTAACCCTATTTCTTGTATTCTCTCGCTCTCTCTCTTGCTCTCTTGCAACTTTCCTCTCTCCGCTCTAATTCAGATCCACTATCAACTCGACTTTGATGTCATTCGAGGGGAAACGGCCCCTGCCAAGCCCGAGGTGAACATTTCTCGAAGTGGAGAAGTTCCGACAACACCTTCAGGTGAGTGGCAAGACTCTTTCTTGTCCCTATATATAGCTCGCTTTGTGGGGGGAGAAGCTGTGACTCCCCTTTGTCCACTGAGGCGCTAATGTATGCGCATACATACGTCTTGCCTATAGAAGGAGGATTTCCGTGTTTCGGTTTCGCCGTCCTAGTCTAGGCTTTCTCTCTTTTTGGCCTTTTTGACTGATCTTTCCGCGATTTTCGTGCCCGCGCAATTATGTCACTCTGTCGGGCTTGCGAAGGAAGCATAGGTGAGTGCAACCGGCTTTATGGATGAATGCAAGTCCGCGAGTCAGTTTCAACGTTCTTCTGCATGCAGCCATAATATAGTTTGCAATAGTTCGGTGCTCCTGGCTTTAGAGTTGCCCTTATTAGCTTTTGTCGCCTGTACTGTTTCATTTTAAACCCCTTTCCCCCCCCCCCCCGCTTACTTTTAATTGAAGCTTGAATTTAAATCAGATAGCAGTGCCGTTTTGAGGGTTTATATAAAGAAGAAACTCGGAAGATATTGGGAAAACTTCTCACAACAAAATGGTTATATTCTGCTGTCTTGAGGTTACAAAAGATTCTCTGCCGCGGTTATATGCCGCATCGGTGATAATAATACCTGTGCAACGTTTTAATTCTATCGAAGGAAACTGTCTGATCAGTTTGAAACTGACGTTCGACAATAACTAATTTAGTTTTTATTAGTTGTAATACCTTTTCAATTATTTTAGGTTCCTATTTAGGTAAAGTCTCATATTGCGTACACGATATCACTGAATAACACAAATTATTCTGAGACACCAAAGCTTGTAACTCTTTATGAGTAAGGCATAAATACGATGTAAATGCTTATTCACACTTCAATATAAGTTATCTCTTGATATAAAAATATGCCCACATAATGCCACATTGATTCCTTCTATTCAGATCAAGGCTTAATATGTATATACTAGTCATATATATAATTAGGATTTGCTTAGAACTGTGATTTGCATATGGTTGTATAAGCACGACTAATCTTATTTACCAGTCAATATAAGTTCGAACTAAGTAATTAGGCCAAACTTTCCTGGTTCTGTAAGGCTTTTGTTACACACCATACTTGTACCTATCCTAAATCTTCTCGTATAACACGGAAAGTATTTTCTATACCGCAAAATTGTGTCAAATTATAGCATGTCCTAACTTATACTGATACAATATGCTCCCCACCCTCGCTAAACTATGCTTCATAAGTTTCTCTATAATCTATATATGAGCATAATAATACGCGGACACCCAGAAAATGTTGAGTCCTTATAATATCTTAGTGTTGTATGCTCTCCTGCTGTAAATCTATATTCTAAAACATTGTCCGTCTCAATCGACCCGAAAAATAATAACCAAATCAATGGCGCTGTATATATTATTATATTATAGAGGGGAGGGGGGGGGGGGGGAGGACAGGTTTGCGCGGTGTGTTTATAATATAAAGACGGGAGGACTCAAAATACGTCGTCAGTTTTGTAGATCCGCGCGAAGAAGGAACTTCGGCAAGACATACTTCAGAGACAGAAGCGACGGTGGGACATGCGTCTGGCTCCGCCCCGTTCCATTACATGTGCTTGCGGCACTTGATAGCCTGCCTCAGATAGTACCTATACATGTGCGCTTTGCATGAGTCCACTTGTAGTTCTCACTCGAATCTTGCGCATAGTTTGTTTGTTCTCAGCTGAAAACACTGGGGAAATAGCTCAATCGATTCCCTATAACTCCAACAATCCCCTCTTATATATATATATCTATTTACTACGTTATTTTCCTACAAAACACAACAACTATAATACTGCTACTTTACTTAGTGTTGTCTGTTTTGTTTTTAATTGAACATACACACACCTACACACACATCTCACAAATAAACTTTGATGCTCTTCGCTCAAACAAAATCCGCTCGTAAGCATCTCACCAGCATCTCTCTTTAAAGTGTCCCAAGTAAAGGTAGAATGTATTTTTTCTGAGGGCGCAGGATGCGATGAAAGAGCACCATTTCCACGAAACTGGTGTTTTTCACGCTCAATTTCCGTCTTTTTCCGCCTTTTTGTATCTCGCTTCTGTGTGTGTGTGTGTTGGTATGTATTATGTTCCCTCGATCCAAAGAAGAAAGTTACCCTCCAGAGAAGTTTGCACCACCTTTTTTGTAGAGAAGGAATACTGCGTTAAATGGGGAGTTGAAAGAGCATTCCTGTTTACTACAGGAATATTGAAAACACGTATATCCTGCTGCTCATGCGTGAACTTTGTATTTCTTAAATTGAATTTATATTTTCGGAATTGGGTTATATCTTAATTAGGTAGTATATGCACTAAAGTGGAATTCAATATGCATTGCAATTCTTATGCGCTAACTATGACACTTTGAATAAATAGATGGTATATAAGAGAGATTTAAAATGTGGTGTTATGTGCTTCGTGTTAACAATACTGTTCTCGTACTGAATATGAAAGCAAAACCTGCTCATATAATCTCTGTGCACTTATATGAACAATGGAAATATTTCAGATATTGGTATAAAAAGTTATTTTCATCCCCAAAATGACAACAAAAGTAAATTTTATTTAAAAATCAAAAGATTCGATCAGATAGCAAACTGCGTTCACTGTTACGGATTTAGAAAGTTCATATTGAAATTTCACTTTAAAAATAAATAATATATTTTTTATAAATAGTATACGTTTTTATTTTTGAGGTGTAATTAGTCTTTCCGTTATGTTTTTAGCAGCAATTTGACTTCGATTTTCTATAAATTGGAATTCTGAAAGTGTCCTTGGAGATATCGACTTGAAATGTTCACCAATTTCTGAGATGTTCCAATTGATCATAAAATGCATAGTTATATATACGAGCATACCAGGGTTTTGTTGTCATATTGAATACGAGATCTTATTGAAGCCCTCTCTACCTGCATATTCATTATAATATCTGTTCCACTCAATTACCTACTTAAAGTCTATTATATTTAATTTCATAATATAAATAGTATAATAACTTTAATCTATAGCAGATAATCTCTGGTTACACAACATTCTTGTGGTTGGATTGATGGTCCATAATATAGTGTAGACATACAGAAGTAATGTTTATCCCATTTCACCAAATTAATATCTACAACTGCTGTCTTACTGTCTTTTCAATTGGCTTGATTTATTGAAGCGTTCAACTTTTCAGACATATTAACCTGAAATTCAGAAGCAATTGCTGAATCTCGCATCTCACAATATGAAAGTACACCTAGGGCCAGAGTGAAATCCATTTTACTAAAGAATACGTTATGCATTATAGGTACTCCCCATTCCAACATGTCAAACTATTCCCAGGAATTCACACAACACAAATTGTTTTTGCACAGATTTTTCTATATTCTGGGTAACTTATTTGTACATGCGTATACATGTTTGTGTATCAAGTATTTAGTTTTCTTAATGGAGTATTATACTAGATTAAAGTTGATAATAATTTGTCAAATATAAAATAGGATAATACTGTGTATTTGATAGCGAAACCTTATTAGCATATAAATACACGCGGGGATATATTTTTATCATTGACAGAACAGATTATTTGTGATTTTTCTGCAGGATAAGATTGTTAAATTTCGATTTTGACTAAATGGGTAAAGCAAACGCATGCTAATTACAAATCAGTTATATAATATGCGGAACTTTCAATATTATTTTAGATATATGTACATATATACTATAAATATTCTAAATAACATGAATATTTCAATAGTTATTATGCCCAGATAAACATGTTTATGTACATACTAATTTCATGTCAATATTTCCACCAAGGAATCTCGCTATGGGGTCCATTATTGGTAACTTTCAAAGCGAAATATATAATTCCGCCCAGTGATCCGATTAATTGAAAGTTTAAAAGACACATTATTCTTTCAGAGTTGGCCTCTCTATGTAATACAAATGTCGTATTTCTTTATTCATTCCAAGCTATTGATTATAGAGTCATATATTGGTACTGGAGGGGAGGCGTTTTGCCGCCAAATGTCCGGTTTTGCTGACCTGTTGCCCCTCCCCTGTCTGTACCTATATTGGAGGAGAAGCACTATTCTTAAAACTATTATTAAAACAACTTTGCAGTTTATTTATTCCCGAAAAGGAGTGAATTAAGCGATATATATGTATAACTGTTCGGTGCTTCTTGCACTTCTGCGTAATTATATTTCTGTTTTTAGGGTACATGTATCACACATGATAAGCGCATAGTTGGAGTAGCAGGATTAATCATGATAGTTAAAAGAACAGTCATGTATACCGCGAAGTCTGATCTATATAACACGATTGAATAATAGGGGAGCATAACATTGACTTAATTTTGAAGAATATTACAATTTATTGATTATCTATTTCATTAAATAATGTTTTGTTTTCCTAGCTTGAGTGTTTCGCATGTTTACAAGTAATTCATTTTTACCGAATAACTTATAAAATGGCAATTATCTAGCGGTTACAGGAAAGACATTATACTCCGCATTCATATTATAAATACAATGAGTATTTTAAAACAATAAAATTTGTATATTTATATGTTTTTGCATTTTACATGACTTTGCAGTGTTTCTCTCACATTGTATGTTGAATCCCAATATTATATTCTTATTCGGTACTTCTAGAAGGTGTGTGCTTTATAGTCACATCAAAATGTTTATCTGCATTTTCAGTATTCGAAGTGAGCTTCCCCTGCACCTCGCCGACGCAAGCCAGTGTCAGCCTTCTCGTTCTCCGACTCGATGTCATTCTGGTTGCCAACGTTACCACGAAATTGGTTATCAAGAGACGCCGCATATGTCAACCAGGTAAATGCGGACCACCCGATTTAGTATTTGTAATTTGTAACAGGAACGGAGAAGTGTTCCTGGTAATTAGTATATATGTATACTTCTGTTCATATCAGTCTAATCATAATTTATTAATTGCATCGAAATAAATTAATACAGTGTGTTATATCTTTATATACAAGACATGTTTGTGTAGTCCCTTAATTATACATTCACAGATATAAATTATAAGCTGTAAATATAGAATGAAATAATTATGTTATATGAAAGTAATAAAATACAAAAAACAATTTTACACTATTTTGTGATAAAAATATGGCGATTGTATTGGCTCAAGCCACTTTAACTGAACGGCTTTTATCAACCTTAATTATAAACTGTATGGATTTCTGTAAAAAAAGGGAGAAGAATTGAAAAACATAAATCGTAAGAGCACGTTACATTTATCAATCTATAATTTAATTGCTGATGATTTCTCCGAACAGTATGGAACAAGATTACATATAGCAGAATCCAATGATAGACGTAAATACCACTGCTGAAATGAATAAGCTAGAAATGACACAATACCGAAATCAAGAGCGTTTTGTATAAAGAGCCTTGTTGCTTGTTTTAAACTACCTCAAGAATAATCCCTTCCAAGCAATACAGAAATGCTTCCTGGTAATATATTAGCAGATTATCACCAGTATTATTATTACGTGATATCTATTGAGAAAGCCAGCAAGTAGGATATTACAACAAGGTATGCCTCACTCAAGAACTTATCCATGGTAGTCAGAACGTGATATCTATTGAGAAAGCCAGCAAGTAGGATATTACAACAAGGTATGCCTCACTCAAGAACTTATCCATGGTAGTCAGAACGTGATATCTATTGAGAAAGCCAGCAAGTAGGATATTACAACAAGGTATGCCTCACTCAAGAACTTATCCATGGTA
>JAYRBW010095471.1:0-20533 GCA_036023295.1 Invenusta paracnida | reverse complement strand
CGTCCAAAGATCTTCTCGGTCAATCCCAATTTCTGTCGGGTTTCACCAGTAATTGTAAAGGTATTAGTTCTAACCTCACGTCCTTGAGAAGACAGCTTACACATGATGGACGCCTCCTCATCATGCTTCTCTTCAACATTTGCAACGTGTTGATCCATCAATTGTCGTTCTTTTGTTCCTGCTGGAACAAACATATCCAGTCTGAGAGGAAAGTCTCTAAAATTGGTCACGTCCCCTTTAACAACATAATGAATTCCCTTATCAATCAGTTTCAAATGACATGAAAAATCTGCCAGAATGAGGTGGACCAGTTTAATTTGTTCATTAATTACAATATCGTATTTTATTTTGACCGCATGGGCCAACACTCGGCGCATCTCCGAGTAAGAGTTTAAATGTAAATGGTGTATCCAGAATTGCTGGAGTGAAAATAGCGCTTAATTGATTGGTTTTGTCTGTCAACAGTTCTGACGAGTCTGGGTTGACCAAGGCTTACCCATACGAGCTTATCGTAGCTATCCTTCGAATTTGAGGCTAGAATTTTGTCGTTTGAAATTAACTTGAACGCCTCCAGTTGTCGCTCACCATATTCTGTCTGCATAATGTTGACGATATCTGGCAAATCAAATGCAATATTGTTTACCACTTTATCTTCTTTATGCTCAATTTTTGCCTCAGAAAGACAAAACGACAGAAAGAAAGTGAATGCCAAGAGCATATTTTTGGCATGCTTGAAACAGACCATTTTCAAACAACTTTCTTCAACTAAATGCTGAAGCATCTATATATATATATGTTAAACGTATGCTTTTATAATAACAATTCAGCGGTCAAATGTCAAGTTGTTTAACCTGGCAGTTGATTAAAGTGTATTTAACATCATGATCAAAGTAACCTTCAGTCTGAATGACCTGACACACCCCATTAAGTACGCATTAATACACGCTGAGAGAATTGAATTATACAAAATAATCAATAAATAATATGTTTATGAGTATATGTATTTCTTTATATACATTTATCAATTATAAGTAAACACTATATATTTTTTAAACGATATACTATCATAAATACACACTTATATACTATAAAGTTTTCAAATGATAACAGTTATTCCAATAATTTAAATAATACATTTGCTATTATACACTTACCGCAGCAGTGCATTTACCGTGTTTATGTCTATGAGTATACATATTGTGCGTAATGTAGCATACTTTTATTAACTCTACGTGCGCATGGATAGGTGAATGTGTATCACTCCTGTGAACATCGTCAAATCTGAGCGCATTTCTAGGCTTCGCATTTATGCATATATGTTATGGATGCATACCTTTTATTGTAGTATAACTTATTAGTAATTCGCACTTCGTATATTAATTCACATTAATAACTTACATTTGTACATTTGCCCGTTTTAAAATTGATCTTTTATACCGTTTTAGAACAAAAATTACCATCACATTGATTTGATGGAATATAAAAATGCGAACTTTAGATATTTAAACAAACATATTTTCGCTTTTTTTACCGATTCAATTATCTTGGTATTATTACTCTATGTATCTAAACTCTTTGATTATAATGCATTCAATACCAAACAAATGGGCTAATTTGGATGGGACCGCGAATTCAAAATGACGTATATAGTAATATGTAACTTTTAATTGGACAGTATTAAACAATTTATAGGTGTCTTTTTTCCAATGTTGTTTAAAAAAATGACTAGGTAACTAGCAGAATAATCAAAGCAAATAAAGTCGTCTGTTTATTATCCTTAACTGAACGTTTCTTTACAGAAATGATTTCTCCAGGAAAGACGGAAAACGCTGGAAAGTGTTCCTCAAACGACACAAAAGGTAAAAAGGTGTATTAATAATATTATTAATACACTTTATTAGTCACCAGAGGTGGAACCAGGAATTTTATCAAAGGGGGCACAGCCTTTAATAGGCGCCAAAATATATGTTTATAAAAATGTAGACGCCCTTTTTAAAATGAAATAAAATACTGATATAACTATTATTTATGATAGAGTCTCCGAAAGCAACAATTATTTCGAATTTTGTTAATAAATATACTATTAATACATGTTTATACAAATTAAGTATAAAATGTACAATATATTAGATTATAAATATATAAAAACGTGTGAGAGTAATATACGTTTTTATTTGTTATTGAACAATAAATATTTAATATAGGAATAATAAAACTTTTAATATAATTATTATATGACACATTATACAAAATCATATTACATTTTTGAAATAATCTATTATTTTAGCTACATAAACTATTTACATATCTACACCTACTACATAGTATGTATAATTAACAATACAATACTACAACACAAACATTCTATTGAAATCAAGTCTATAAAATAATGGATACAGAATACATATTTTTCATTTTTAGTAAGTATAGGTACATGTGAAAAGTATATTTAATACGATATGAAACTATATAGAACATAGGTATTCAGTAAAGTATGTATATAAAACGTAAAATTAAATATTATTTTTAAAATATTTATAATATACACATTGATATATACATTAAAACTAAAAATAAATTCATTTTTAAAAGAAACCAACTTTGATAATATAGACACTTTATTTAATAATATTAATTATGTAAATTTGAACGCTTTTGTATGTAGCATGTAGGACCGTTCTGTTAACAATGTCTATAATAAAGAGGAGTTGAAATCTATTTTGTGTGTGATACTATTTGAACTCTATTTTGTATTTTATTCAATTTTTGTTGCCTCATCTCATTTAAAGTCAACACATTTACTGTAAAGTAGTGTTTTTATTAAAAAATATAAAATTCATGCTGTATATGAATTGATATAATATTTAAATACAAATTATACCTTGTCGCGGCTACTAATGACTAATAATCTTGCCGCGTGTTTGTGACTCCGTCTATCTTAACTGCTATTTCGCTTCATTGATTGTTTGCCTGTGTCAGCCAATAGGCTGTGCAGCGAGTTAGCTCTGTTGATATCTCTGTTCATGCATATCGCTGTTGTTCATTAAATAAAGTAGTTGACACTACAATTGCTTATTTTGTCCTGATGAAGTCAAATTCCTTTTGACGAACACGTTCGATTTTTATTTATTTTTAATTAAAAGTTTGTTTAACTGACTTTTATCTTTATTTGGATTTTTAAAACATTCTCTATTCATTAATTTTATTATATTCTACCGGTAGTCTCAATTACTTGTTTGTGCTTCCAACGCTCGCAGTTACACTCATTAAAGCTTATGTACTTTTAATTTTTTATATACCACACTACATCATCCTTACTGTAAGTATACATGATATATATATATATATATATTTACATATGACACACAGACCGGCTCCATTGAAGAAAAAATCTTCCAGCGACAGGCACACAAGAAAGCTCTAAGCAGTTGTGTTGTTGACCAGGAAGAAGAGGTGGAACGTCACTTTAGTCTCGGGGAACTGCGGGAACTATTCTGTTATAATGGGGACACTCTCTCCGACACCCATGACAAGTCAGTGCCTTGCTATAATCGTTTAATAATAATATGTATTCCCAAAAATCTATAAAGACATACATAAAGATTGTTATCAGATACTTTTATAGATCAAATAGTTTTTGTTTTTAAATAGTTAACCATATCCTTAAAAAACTGAGTTTCTTAATGTGTAGATCAACAAAAATGATTGTCGTTCCAATTTCAAAATAGCTCTTAGTTACAAACTGTTATACCTATTTTATGATTATTTTTAACCTATTAATTTAATTTAAATAACTAGTATGTAGATTAAAGTGTGAAATATAGATCTAGTTTTAGCTTTCAAGTCACTGAAATGAAACAATCAAATATGAGCGTTTAAATACGTTACTATTAAAATATTCCTTGCCTGTCAAAACTGGCCTTATTAACTGCATTCTCACTCAACTGACTATTGTCTGACACAGATTCAAATGCCGACGCTGTGTGAACAACATCCAAGTACGTCCACCAGGCGAAGACACGGACTGTAACTCAGATCTTTCCCAGTGGTACCACAGTTCCGATAAGAAACTCCTCGAGGACATACCTCTCAAGACCACCTGGGATACTCAGGCAATCTCCTTTGTTTTCTGGCATCGATCCCATGAGAAACAACGAGAGACTGTATAAAATCGCTTAATTTACCTCTTTTCAGATGATAGGAGTATTGTGATTCTTTTTAGTTCTGCGTTTAATATCGCTCTAAATTCTACTACAAGTATTCAGCATATTTGAGGCATTGTAGTTGAACTCACTCGATTTACAGTACTATACTCTCGAACTATTGTTTACAGCATAATTTTAAGCTAGTAGTTACTACATTATATAGGTATTTTGTAAATGATGTTATCACTTGTAATTAGCTGTGTAGCTATAATCTGTACATATATTATGTTTACATGTAATTGATAGGTTTTATGTTTGAAACATATAATGAAATACTATATTTACCAAGATGTCACAATCAATAATAAATATACAAAACATATCTGTATTAAGCTACAAAAGTTGCTTTTAGTTAAATGATTTCTCCGAGAAAATGTGTATTGTTATTTACGAATGAAGTACTACATTTTACTAATAATACGGTCTTACTCAGTATTAAGCTATTTCTAAAGATAATATTTCCACACGAACACAGCAGCTTTCATTATTTTTAAATGATCGAAAGTATTTCATTAACTAAATGTTGAATGTCTATTTTTATACAAGTTAAACATAATTGAGTATGAAATTGTTATTTTAAATAACAAATAAGTCAGAATGCTTCAAATGTAAATTTTAAAAAAAGAATTATTATTCTACTATAATTCTATGCCGGTACCTGTATTACCTTATTTATTTATCATGAACATTTAGTACAAGGACTTTATAAATGGTTTTAGTATATTTCTTACGGTGGATATTTATAATTTTCATGTTTAGTAAATATGGCTTTTCATTTTTAAAGTACTATTTTTAGAGGTAAACTATTTGTTTAACACGTTTAAAATATCAGTAGCTTTCATTATTTTTTAATCATTATAATATTGGCGTCACTATTATGCTAAATATGAGTATGTAAGTCAATTGGAAATATATTCTATCTAATAATTTGTTATATTACAAATTATGCACCTATTCAACAAACATTTCAACAAAACGCCCGCTTTAGTTAATAACGACACTAAATATATTTATTAAAATATTGCATATGTAATATTCATGTTATAAACAAATCGCTTTTGTGGTGCCCTTCAAATTAAAAACTTAATGCAGTATATAACATCCCTAAAATGTCGCATTTTTCTATATATTGGTATTCCTGGGAAGAAAATATATGGATATTTTGGGTCCATTACCTATTAGTCAAAAGGGAAACTAATATAATTTTGTTATTTCGGACCATTTTACTAAGTATTCAGTAGCCTTGTGCGCTTCCGAATCAGCGGGCCGAGACGGTTGCTCGAGCATTTATGCATATAATTGGGAACTTGCTTCGGGTTTCCAAACACTTTATTAACTGATAGAGGTGTCAATTTTTTCTCCGAATTGTTAAAAGAATTGTGCAAGATTCCTGGAGTTGTAAAACTTACTACAACCGCATATCACCCACAAATCAACGATGAGGTTGAAAAATTTAATGGAGTTTTGTGCAAGATGTTGACGCACGCTATTTAAGGGAAACAAGAAGTATGGGATTAGTAAGTTTCATGCTGGCATGTCGTTTCAGTGTGCACGCCACCACTGGTTATATGCAAAATTGTCTAATGTTCGGTAGAGAAATTAAAATTAGATTTCATTTTCCAGTGCCGGGTCAGCCATATCAATGCACAAATCAATATGTTACATCAGTGAGAGGTAACATGCAAAACGCTTATCAGTTAGTTAGAAATCGTGTGGTCACAGATCATAGAAGGACAAAAGACTGTAGATTCTATGATTGTAGAGTCTATGGAAAAGGATGATAAGACTGGCGATATCAGACAACATATGGTCCGTCACCAAAGTTTCATTTATTTTGAGATGGGCCGTTTAAACTTTAAAAAATCTATGGCGGAAGCTAATTATGAGATGGAAAATTGTCAGAATAAGGGAGAAATAATATTGTGCATTTTAATAGACTTAACCCGTATTTTGAGCCAGTTACTTTTAGAATGAGACCACTAGTGAATGTTACGAGTTATAGATTGGAGTAAACGTAAGGGAGGTAGATGAAGATAGATGAGAAGAGGGCGGACAGATTTGGTTTTGAGAAAGAGGCCTGAGATGCCGACAGAACTGTGGAAGCAAGGTTTTAGGCAAAGATATTGAGATATATAAAAAACATCGAATTATATTTTTTGTAGAGGTCAGACATACTAAACAAATATTATTTATTAGATGATCCATTTCTTTACATGGTTAAACCACATGATATTCTGAACATTTTATAGAATGTATTTTATTTATCAATTCTATTCTTACTTTCAATCCTCAAACAATAATTGATTAATTGGACCAACGTGAATTTATTCCCATCTTTCAAAAATAATAAATGAATCTCCCTATAGAAACCTTTGTTTTAAAGCACCAAATTTAATTGTTTACGTTGTCACATTAAAATGGTTTCGGATCTATACGTTGAATTTCTTTTCCTTAATTAATAGTTTAATTTTGATACGTGTTACTATCGTAAGAATATGTATTTTTCTTTTAATTAAATATATTACAAAGATATATTTTATAAGCTTGCCAAATAACTGAATTTCAACATCTAAAAATACCAATTTTCTTTGAAAACATTAATAAAAACTTAAATAATGTTAAATGGAGGTTGGGGTACTTCACCTATCTATAAATCTAATTTTGTCATTATAAATTTGACTTTATAAAACGTTTATCATTATATTTTATGGACTATGGATCATATAAATTGCATGTTGTTAATGACAATTGCCTATAAAATAAGTATTGTGACTAGTATATGACTATATCCAAAACAATTTCAAAATTTAACTTTAATATATTGGAAGTTCCAGTTGAACTCAAACGTTTTTTTAGACAAGCTGTCTGCAAAGAAGAACATGCTGCTCTAAGAGATGAATTGGACTTACTGAATCTTCAAGTCATCCAACATAGCTCAACTTCTTGAAATCATTTATTAGTTCTTTTTTATATTTTACCTGACAATTATTATTTTTTCAACATCCAGTAACCCTATATATCAAATTATAAAGGTAGAGACTATCAGTAGGCAGTCTCCAGTTACTTTTTGCATATCACAAAAGAACTTAGTCTTAGTCATATACAACATCCCACTATATTTGGCAAAACTTCTGAAATCTATTTGAAAAAAGGTGTCATTAAATAAATAAGTAATTCCTTGTAGTAATAAAAGATCCCTCATGACCTTTTATTTACAAATAAAGTATTTATTGCTTAAAGTTACATTGAAAGGGTACTTCACCCATTATCTTCCCAATAAATCTGACACAATTAGATTTAGAAAATAATGCATAATACATTTGGCTTCATAAATTATTAAAGGCAAGGTCAACAAAGTAAGTTTTTTTGTATCCAAACAATGTGTGTCCATCTTTTAAAATATTTCTTTACAATATCTTTACAATTGTTTCACTGAGGAAGGACTAGGAGCCCCCAAATGCCCAGGCCATAGTTTAGTGATCTACTCTTGCCTATTATTAATATATATTGATACATTTTCTACTACTCAAGCCCTACCTCTTTCCTGTCAGGCATTTCAGGATGTTAATTCTGCTTCCACTATCAAATATAATACCAAATATACTGGGTTCTCTTCATACTCAATCTTATTATTATAAAACTATATTGGTTATGGCTTTGTCTTTAACTTTTTTGTATTAATGATGGTAATCATGTGGCATGTCTTATTTAGGTTTATTATCACTTTCCACATCTTGAACCATTCCTTTAGTTTATTCATCATAGTTTGCATCAAGGTCTAGGCTTTGGTAAAGAACTGGATTTTTCTTTTCAGCCACATAATAGATACCATTCTCAATTAGGATTTTATCAGTAAATTCTTTTTCTCTAGCTATGCCTTTCAGAACTGAAGATTTTCTTTGTGCTGGTGTCTGTATCTATCTCTAGTAAATCCTTTCCAGATCTTCCCCTTCTCCTTTCTGATAATATTCTTCAATAAGGCACAATATTCAGCACTTCTTTAGGATTGGCTTCATTCTCTAGTGCTTTCTTTTTAGCTTTTTGTCTTTTAATGGCTAATGATATCTTTTTATTCCACTAAACCTTAGTTTCTCCTTTTATGGTTCCTCTGGGAACTGTGGATTTCATAGCCTGTTACATTGCTATTTTAAGCTCATTTTTGGCATTATTTATATCAACTGGAGGGTATTATCCCATTCTTTTATGGTCTTTCTTCCATAATCATATTAAAATCCTGCCATCTGGTATTTTTAATATTCATTCAGATTTGCAAAATTTTGGTTTTCTTTTCATTGTTAATTCTATTATATCAAGATATTGTCACTGCCTATATTATAGCCTATATTCCCTTCTAGGCTTTGTTCAAGGTTAGTTGCTGCTATGGACACATCTTGGGCACTGGTTTGTGTCTTTTGCCTTATATATAATACTCTGTGGTTCATTATGTATACTTTGCTCCCATCAATCTGGTCTTTGCAATCTTTGCCTTTTATATTTTCATTTATTATAATAGAAAGTTTACAATAAAGCTTATGATCTCTGAACTGATTGGCCCAGTTTTTAATTAGAAAACTTTTCCAGTTAAATAATTATTAGCTTAGTCTATATATGTTTCAATAATAAAATATGACAAATTGTATATTTGATAGGTACTCTATTAAAGCAATATGAACTGTGTATAATCTTTATATATTTATAATTATATAATACTTAATTAATTTTCATCAATTATTTTATTTTTTTATTTAATAGGTCCTCAAGTTCTAAACTGGTTAAACCAGTTTTGAACTAGAGCACTTTCAAGTTAAATAATTATTTAAAATATTGCTTAATCAAAATATATTTTTTTAATTTTTTTATTTGTTCCTCTTCTTAATAAATTTTTTATGTTGTTTTATTAGTACACATTTGTAGTTTTGTATTTTGTTCATTTAATTATTTAATAAAGAGTTAAAATCAATTTAATAATCATAAATTGGTCAATCACCAGTATGCATTTCATGTAGCCCAACAGGAATATCTCCGGCGTACAGAGAGAGAATTTATATATAATTGAATAGGAAAACTAGCAAACCTCCGGCGTACATTCTACATGAAATGCACAATGGGTCAATCAGTTCAGAACTGGTTGGGTTAATGTTGATTGCCAACATATATTTAGCATTTATGTACAACATATACTTATTTAAAATTATTGTATGAATACATTTTATTAATATAGGTACTTAAATATTTTCATGGCTTTTTATGAGTTTGGCTATATAGTCAGTGGCAGAAGCAGGAATTTTATAAGGGGGGGGCACAAGGTCAGAAAGGCATAGCTATTAACTTTGAGAGGAAGGGATTACTTCTATTTATTACCCCCCCCCCCTCCATTTTTCTCATGTTTTCTCATTTTGTTCATAAGTTTAGTAATTTGCCATATTTAACTAATTTTCCATTTGATTATTGTTCTGTTTATTACATTTTTCTAAACTTATCTCTATATGTATAAAATACATTTTTAAATAGCTGTGGACATCCTTTATTGTTTATTAATTATTATTATTAAGTAAAACAGAACTTTTTTTATTTATCAGTTGATTAAATCAATTTTAAATAATGTAATTATGTTTATCTTTTATTATAGTATACAATGGCAAGCAATCTATCCAATTTACCAATTGTTCTTGTGGTAAAGGCACCAAATCAAAAAATAGCTGACCAAACTGTAGAAGTGGAAACTAATTGGACAATTTGGCAAATAAAAGAACATCTTGCAAAAGTTTATCCAGGACAACCAGATGAAAATAAACAGCGAATCATATATTCTGGGAAACTGCTCAATGATAAAATGATTATTAGTGAAGTATTACAAAAGGTAATTACACTACATATTTCAAATTAAAACCTGTAATAGATTATAATTTGCTTCAACTCCACTATAAATTTATTAAATTACAAATTTTTTTAAATTAGATGTAATTAATAAGAAATACGAGGATATCTATTAATAGAATACAAAAATGTGTATTTAATATAAAGTCCTATAAAATGCGTTTTTATTTATTAGCAAACATAAAAAAAAATATTTGTCAACAAATTATATATTGCTCATCTATTTTAATTTACATTACACAGGTTTTCTTTCTTTTACCACCCACACCCCTATAATAACCTTCCGGCATCTGTATTCTCTCTACTTAGTCTGACAGTGACGCCCCTCCAGTCCATACTGTCCATTTGGTGTGTCCTAACTCGAATTCTTCCAAACCCACCACATCCTCCTCTGCCTCCAGTTCTGCATCCACCTCCACAAATCCAACCACTGGGATGATTGATCAATTGCAGACCACTGCAAGTGGAAGTGCAGGAGCAATCCCGACTGGCTTCTCTGGGTTAGTAGAATTGTATTTTCATGTTTTTGTATATATATTATATTCTATATTACTGTACCTTCTATTATTTTATTAATTGTTCTTTATTCATACATAACTTCAAAATAGAGTTATTATATATCTGACTTTACCTTTGTATATCTTATTTGATTTCTCTTATATAATCACGAGACATTATTTTTAGTGTGTGATCTACCTTCATTTACTTTAGCAGTTATTTTTACCTCTAACTAATCTTATTTTTAGAAAACCATTAATTCCTGCTATTTTACTTTTATTGTGCTTCTTGTGCTATTGTACTTTTACTGTTGCATTTCAATCATAATTATTGCAATTATTTTTTTAATGAAAATTCATAAGAATATCAAAGAATGGCAGGAAAACAAATAAAGAAGGGAAATTACAAGGAAAAGGACAGTTCAGTTACTTTTTTTTACTGTTAACATTTTACTATTATTTAATTATGTTTTCTTATTGTGTCAGATAATTTTTAGAACTTTAGAATTTTAGAATCCTATTGGAATATTTGTACAACAGGAAAATGAATAGTACTCTAACAATATGTGTTACGGTTTAACCATTATACGGGCTCATTTATTTTTTAAACTGACTTTATTCTGTTACAACTGACAATTATGTGCTATTATAATCTTTACTATCCCAAATATAATGCTTAATATCAAGGCAAATATTAATTACTAAATATATTTGTATATTTGTCAATACTTTTGTTTATTTGCTTTCAATTTTTATTTGAATATATATTATATGTATATTATGTTGGTTTCGATCTCGCAAATTCCTCATATAAACGTTGATGTGTGTTAGTTTTTGTTTTCCGCTTCCCATATGGCTCACACTTTTTTCTCCTTAATGCTTTCAATTATTTTTCTGGACGCAAATCTAGTAAGTTGTCTTTTACAAAAATGGTAATACCTCCTTCTCTATCCTCGTTGCTAGTTTGTCGGAGAGGTTCTATCTCAAAGTCATGTAAATCCATGCGTACTGAATTTCTTTTCAATAATAATCTTACTTTCTTATAGGCATACGATACCCGCATATAATTGCATGTGTTCGATCTTTATACTGGTCACCTATATTAACTTGAATCACTTTGATTTTTTCTTGTTCAGCATCAGTCCTCATTTTTTCATAGATTACTTCTTCTAAGACCAGGCTTGGGATGTATGTCACCTCCCATCTCCACTTTGATTGCGACACCCTGCTGTTTAGCGACTTGTTCGTGCGTGAGCCTCTATAAAAAACTTGTGTCCCCACGAAAGCGTGGATATTTTTCGGGAATTTCGTTATGTTTTCTTGAAACCTCGTGCGTCCCCTTTCGAGGGATCTTATCCACCGAAAACCACCACTAAGAGGTGGTCATCTTTGGTTTCCCGTTCTTCAGCATATTATGTACCTGATGAATTATTATAACATACTCTACTTGATTAATTTTTAGCCTATTTGTAATATATAACTTATCCACTTGATTAATTTTTTAGTCTATTTATAATATGTAACTTATCAACTTAATGGAAATCAACCGCGCATTACTTTTTCTCTTATCTCCATTTAACCCTACCGTCTAGCCTGGGATCCCAATATGGCATCCATGAGTCGGAGTTGCCCCGTCTCTACCAGGAGTACTACGTCTACCTGCAGTCCTTCTACTGCCAGCAGTACATGGCCGCTTGGCACCATCAACAGCAGACCGGCGGCGGTGGGTCTCCCCTATGGGCGACAGGAGGTGGGGCCGGAGAAGCGGCTCCTGCTGCAGGTGGTGAGGGTGTTCACAGGCGGGGTCCAGCGGCCAGACAGACGCCTCCACCAGCGGCAAGACCTGTGGCACAGGCGGCGGATCAACCAGCAGCCCAGCCTCCGCCGGCACAAGCGCAACAACAAGGTGAGTGAAATATGATTTATTACATTTCTCAGAAAGTGGCAATAAATTTGGATGTTTGTTCTGTTGGTAGCCTCTATTTCCATTTTGTTAGTTATTTTCTGTCAAGTGCATTATTTTTTATTTAGAACATTTTATTAAAAATTATTCTAGGTTAAATAAATAGCTATGCTCATAGAGAATGTCTTTTGTGATGAAATTGTTCACAAAATGCAATTGCTATTATTATAGAACATTTTGAGTATTTTTTAAATTGAGTTTGTTATTCTCTTGAAAACGTTTGTATGAACTACTAAATATGTCGGGAATATTTAAACCCCTATATTTAAATTAAATGTCCTATTCATGTGGGATCATTGAGAAATGCGTTTACATTGTATAAATTATGATATTATGTATACTATTGATATTTTATTAAACGTTCTGCTGATTTAATATTTGTAATTAAATTTGTAAACTACTAAATAAATAGTTAATTGTAAAATGTTCATAACTTTTAGTCTCTAGATATTTTTCTGTAGATTTAGTTGGGTTGAAAGAATTCTTAATAAATTAAATTCAAATTTTGGGATTTTGATATTTTCTTTGTTGCTAACTTTGAGCTCCATCTATAGTATACACATTTGCATTCGTAAATTACTTATGGTTTGCATGTTTTTACAATTCAAGATGAAGGTGGACTAGGTGGACTTCTTGGTGGGATGATGGATGGCGCGGAGCAGCCTCGTGATATTCTGGATTACCTCTATCTTGCAATTCGAATGGGACTGCTTCTCTTCATTATTCATTACTACTCCTCCTTGGACAAGGTTTTCGTCGCTTTCTTACTTTTCTCCCTTCTCTACTTGTAAGTATTGCGTGAATTATGTTCAATAATATATTACCACAGTTATAATGTTATGATACATCTGTTTGTTACTTATCTAATGAATGTTGTATATCATTTATACTTGTATTCTCCAGTCTTCAACGCTATCTCCGACCCAATCAACCGGCTGTCAGAAATCCTGAAGCGCAGGATGCAGCTGTTGGAAACAATGATCCTGCAGCACCGGAACTGCAACAGGTATACATATTTCAGATCGCTTATTATAAATAGTATATAAAATATATCATTATCTGTTGTGTAGGTAATCCCAAGAAATTATTTTTGTTGAATATAATTTCATGAACCTGTTATTCTTGTGCACTGCACGTAATTTTGAACCAATAGTAAAAATTTCGTTGTTAAATAATTTTATTACAAAATGTTATAACCACTATTTATTAGTCTAGATAGTGTATTAAAATTAATGTCATATGCGTGCTGTTTTCCCTTTTAACCACGCTATAGATTAATATATAGAGTCTGTCTAATGAAGTACTCTCTAATATTCATAAACGAAATTATTTATTATTGTTATGCGAATAGTAGCATGTAATTATTATACGTGGTATAGACTAATCTGTACCTGATCATTTTCTTTTTATTATATTGTTTTTGACTAATATACTCTTTTTAACGAGTTATTTACAGCAAGCTAACTGAAATATATTATTTAATTTTACTAATATAAATCTAAAGTATGATCGAATTTTGAAAGAAGATTTATAACTACATTGCTTTGAAAGTTTATTAAAAGAAAGATTTGTTTATTAGAAAAATGGAATATTAAATAAAATTATACTTTCAATTTGGTAGTTTCGGTGGTAAGAACACTGGTATCCTTTTTTATATCCTTTATTTTTTAGTATTTATATATGAAAATATATGCATCTATTTGTTTCACTTTGGTTACCTGTTTAATTTAATTTAATATTACTGTTGTGTAGGTTCTTGTTGTGATACTTAATCCCAATAAACATTCTATGAATAATAAAGTAAAGGGTTTTACTTTAGTATACATAATTACTATAACACTAATATAGAAAATAAGACGAATTATAAAAACGCAGAAATTCATTAACAGCTCTTATGTATTGTTTTACTTTGAAAAAAAATCATTACTGTGATTATTGAGCTTCTATGTTTTATCTCACATTTTCTATATAGAAAAATAGCCTTTTCAAAAAACCTTTACTGTACGAGCTGAACCTGTTTTATGTTCTCATTTTCGAATCGTGTTCCAGCTGGATCGAGGGGCTGGTGAAAGTGAGCAGGACGTTAATGCAGACAACACAACTCCAACTCCCGATGCTACCGCAACACCTGAAGCTGGAACACTGCCGCCGGTCACCCCTACACATCAACAAGTTCCCTCTCAACTCCTACAAGGGGCTCGTATCGTCATGGAAACCATGTTTCAGTTCATCATTTCCTTCTTCACATCGCTAATTCCCGACCGACCACCCCCTGTCAATGTCAACTGAGGCATTTATAAATCTCGTCCTTCATTTGCAATAAAAAATGTTTCTACCTTTCAAATACTTTGTAATAATATTTCGCGTATGGTCAGCTGCGCTTTTTATATTTTGTTGCGTATCTACACACATAAATGTACTAATGCACTTTTTTAAAATACGCCGGTTTTTTTTCTTGCACAACCATAATTTCTTTATCACAGGGTTTGTGATTAATCGTGAAATTTTACTGAGTAATACCTATATACAATGCATTATACAAATATCTATAAGTGCCTCTTCTTCTGTATATTATTTTACGAATTTATAAATAAGAGTTAGTATTTACCGTATACTAACAATACTGCACATAATATTCTCTCAAACTTCTTACACTGTTCTTACTAAAAGTTAGCATACTATCGTACCGGCGTATATCCTCAATAATATGTGCTAATTCAATAGTGTTTTACGAGGTATATTTCTTATATCACCTTTGTTCGCTATCTATTCAGAAAAACCTAGAACTTATAGACTGGTTCAGTATTACCCTGTGATCCCGCATAGACATATTATTTTCATATCCAAACCAAATCATAATAACAGTGGGTTCATTCGGTCAGGCAACAGATTCTAGATTGTTTTCCACGCGTAATATTGTCCAATTGATGTTGTTTCTTTTATGTATTTAGCTTTAAAAATGTGATATTATATTAATATTAATTGTTTTTTAAAAATCTAGTTGGTAGCTTTTCCTCTGGTCACTATAATTTGGTTGTCACATATAACTGACCGTAAAATACATCTGTTGGAAACTGTAAAATTTTGTTTTTTGGTAAATATTGTACACTTTAAATATATAAAAGTATTAATAAATTCATTAATTAAAAGTTTATTTTGTTTCCTCATACATTTTATTTTTTAGCGTACTGATACATATTATGTAAATTACAATAGCATATTAATCCAAGCCATTTGACCCATACTGGGGTCAGATTGGAAAAAACTACAACACGACATATCAGTGCAGATTTGATTCCAGTAATATATCCCAGATAACATATCGAATGTCTAAAGCTCTCAAAATATGGGGTGTCTATCAAAATCACAGTCATAAACACCGCTCTTCATCACTCTGTGGCATGATTTGTTCAACTCCAAACACATGATAAATGTTTGTATCGTCTTAGTGTTATTTTTTCCTATCTGACTCCAGTTTAGGGCTAAATGGTTTGGACTATAATGCCAGGAATGAAAGCATGTTGAGCATATTAAAATATTTACACGATAGATAGAGTGACTTTATATCAATTGTAAGTGTTTACCCCGTTTACCCGTAATATGGGTTTTCTAACTATATTTAGCCTTCTAATACTTCTATCACTTTGTTGAACATTAAGCATATTTAATTCCTGTAAAACATTCGTTAAAAATGTTAAGTAGTTATAACGTATTATCTAATCTAAATGTCAGTTACACTTATAAATACCTAACACTTTACACAGCGTTTAAAAGCGAAAAGGTAAGAATTTAGTAAGCCAAAGTTATCTATATTCCTAATCTTTATATACCGAATCATTAGTATATTTATTAAAAATTAGAGCATACAACGATATTATAGTAAATCTTAAAATATATTTTAGTCGTTATTTACAAAGATGTTTTTATTACACTTCACTATAATCTCAAGGTTCAGGTAGAGTTAATACAACCAGAGTTTACTCGAGTGTTAGTATTAACTCAACACGACTTTATATCAGGTAAAAAAAGAGTAAAACATTGCCGGCCAGTAGAGTAACTCCGGTGTAACACTAATTACACATGATTTAAAGTCACTCATAATCAGGGAAATCTTACACAGGGAGTTACATAGTTCCTGCTCATAATATTGCATATAATTGTCCGTATATAACACGCAGATGGAGTTTAAAACAAACAGCTCATTATAACAGTCTACTCGTTAATCGTCGATTTCGTTGTTATTACGGATGCTGATACTGTCCAGGACAAAGTTGGAGCCGGCGGATACACGATACAAAACTGACTACTATAGCAGAAAACGCCCCAAGTAGCTCTTGCGGCATGTACACCTTATAGAACTGCAATCGGTCGAACATTTGCACCGATCATTTCAACAGATCCTGAGAGGTGCTGGAGAGAGGTATTTCTCGTAACGAGAATAAGGTTGCCATAGCTTATCTTCATCCCCTAACCTCTGGTTGTAGCAGGGACTACTATAACACCGTTTAAAGAATTTCTTGGGTTGTATGCTGTTGTTTCCCTTCCATCTGTAGGTACCTGAAGATACACTCTTCTGATGTGATAAATTCGCCGCAGCAGATGTTGACGGTAAGGTTTGTGGGAGAATCTTCCAAGTCCTGACTACAGATAAAGCAAATAACATTTATGTGCAAAGCCGTAGGAACCGGGAGGGACTGGATAATAATTTAATATATTTTTTAGATTATAATTAATTGGATTTTTTCTTTTTGCTCGTAATTTTTTTTTATTGCAGCAAAACCATAGAAAATTATATGTGAAATACCTACGTAAAAGTATATTTATAGATATGTAACGGAATTTCAAATAAATCTGAAGTTATAATAAAAGCACTGAAGCATTTTTTTAATATAGAGTGGTGGCCCCCACGGTCGTTATTTAAGGTTTAAGTAATTTGTAATGAAAGAAATAGATTATTATTGAAATGTGACTTCGGCACATTGAGTGAAATAACAGATTTGTGAATATTGTATTAGGCACCAAATTGCTAAATAAAACGGCTTATATTGGCGTCCAAGGTGAAATAACAGTAGAATTAGGAGGCGTCCAAGGTGAAATAACAGTAGAATTAGGAGGCGCCTAAGGGCGAAATAACATAGACTTATTATAGGAGCCAAAATTCGAAATAACAAGACTTACTTAAAGAGCTTATATATAAGTTCGAAATAATAGAAAACATATAGTTAATCGCCTTATAGTAGGTGTGAAATAATAGTAAAATTATTTGGCTAAATAATTGTGTAGATTTTAGGAGCCTACGTGTGAAATATAGCAAGAATTATTAATGCACTAGAGAGCGAACACCCCACCAAAGGAGACTATATAAGTACAAAATATAATAGTATAGAATTATTAAGCGCCTATTATATGCAAAATAATAATAAACTTATTAGGAGAATACGCGCGAAATAGCAGTAAAATTATTAGGCGAAGATATTTTGAAGCTCTTGATGTTGTGTACATCTTACATAAAAACGCGATTTGAACAGCCAGATTTCTCAAAATATATAGCTTTTCAAGAGATATTTTTAAAAGCATTCGAGAACTTTCATATCAAATTTTTAATAAATGTGCTCGTTACGAGGGTGGCATCGAACGTTACAGTTTGGAGACACAGCTTTCACTGCACATATTAACTGCAATTTCCATGAACTTTAAATACTAAACCAGTTCACCATTGGTGATTTTATAGTGCAGCTTTTCCAAGGGCTTGAACAATCACACAGAATTTCACTGCTGGAAGGTGTCAAAGTCGCCAAACTTCTGTTAGTTATAACTATCAACGAACAGTATTATAATACTGTTCGTTGCTGGTATTATATAACTAAGTTCAGAAGTTTCATGGATTTGATAGTGCGAGGTCATTTTTTCACTGAATCGCTCAAAGACATACTTAATTGGTCATTACCACGTAAAACTCTATAGAAAAAAAAGATATATATATATAATCAAATAAGTATAAGATTCAAGTGCTGCCAAAAATGTATACCCTATTTATTAAAATATACAATTATACAGATTAAAATACTCACTTAGAAAATACTTGTAGGATCTACTGTAATATACGATACGGATATAAATGCTTTCTTGAATAAAATAAACTGTAAATATTGTTTCTATATATAAACTTTCTATTAAATCCTCCTATTAAATATTTTAAATCTATAATAACATTTTCACATACATTTTACATTATACATCACATTTTAATAGATGTAATTGTACATGCTTTGTTGTATTTTTTCTTGTTTGTGATTTATTTATGGTTTGAGAATGCTAAACCATAGAATAATTATACATAGAGATTCGACTCGTATTGATTCTGTAGGCAGTTTATTACTACTATTTACCTACCTGAAAAATTTTGCAAAGTAATTTTTTAAAATCTGACAGCAGTGATATATGTTATAAATATGTTATAAAGTAAAACAATTTTAAATATAAATTAAATAAATTATATTTTACAGACAACGTATTTATGTTAAAATTGTTTGAATTTATTTGCTCTTAACATTATTTTAATAGAAATATTTATTACTTTTTCCATGCTCATTTATAAAAAAATTATTGACAAAAAATTTGCAGCGCGATGTATATAAAATCAATAAGAGTCAACACTATATTACTCTCATAGATATAAATATACTTTAAATAAACTATATCTATGATTACTCTATGTGCTAAATTGGGTATGACGATTGCATACTAAAAAGTCAAGATCAAATTATTTTAATTATCGATTGAACAAATGGTATATAACCATAGATATACTTTAAATAAACTAGATTGGCAAACTTTGCCGGTTTGCGGCGTTTTCTATTTAGGGGTAGAAATTAAAACGTATGAAACTTTTATTCCAGATTCAAAACCAGATTCAAAACCAGATTCAGCGCCAGATTCATCTAGAGAACTACACTACCTACAGAGGTGTACTATACGGCAAAATGACCGCCTCTACGTGTTATTCATCTATTTTTTTACAGAACTAAAAAATATTACTTATATCAAAAGTTAGGGCGTAAATTGTAAAAAACATTAATATTTAACATGTAAAATGTATTCATCGCCAGATTCATCTCGAGAACTACACTACCTACAGAGGTGCACTATACGGCAAAATGACCGCCTCCACGAGCTAGTCATATATTTTTTATTAAGCTTTTGAAAAGAGTACATCAATGTATATCAAATAAATAAAATACTATTAATGTCAATATTTATTATCTAAAAATATTATATATTTCGTTTATATTTTCATAAATAAGTATTGACACGACATCCACAGATCGAAATTGTTCGATTGCGTCTATATATTAAAATTAAGCAATATATTTCCTGTTTATAAAAATATGTCGCAAAAAATATCCAATAAAATTAATTATTTTGTAGGATAATAAATTATTAAATATATAATGTAAAACTGAAGTGCCGGTATTATTGTTAACTTACATTAATATAACAACCTTCTTCGGGCCACGAGCCAATTGAGGAAGGGAGATAAATATTAGTTGCGCATTATATATCCTAGCACACCCCGACTACCTTATAGTTCTAACAATCTGTAATATGCATTTAGATCTCCGGGCATACTTAGTCCAAAAGTTTGTCTTAGCACGGGTACCAGCGTTAGTCTTATCACACGTTCTATAAAACAGTTGTTATAGTTTTATAGATAAATAATTGTCCTTTATAAGAAATTAAGTAAATAAATAATAAATAATTGTGACTTACAATCTATTTCATTTGCAGTCTGTTTCATATGCGGTCTTGATGATGCGTTAAGAGTAAATTCACAGGACATATGGGTCAACTGCGGAATCTGTGGCATATCATGGTCCCATCAAACATGTGCAAAAGTGACGGGAGATACGTGGCTGTGCGGGCAACTATCGTGTACAAGAAGTAGGCATTGACTTCGGCAATGACAATACAGAAAAATAGTATATCATACA
>JAYRBW010095470.1:15099-43403 GCA_036023295.1 Invenusta paracnida | reverse complement strand
ATACCTGCAGAGACTGACCCACCTAATTTTGGTGTATTTGGGGGTCCAAATCCATTTAAATGGGTTTCAACCCCACATATTGGGAGAGTGTACATGGCAGAAAGGAATTAATGTCATGTTACCAAGTTTTAATATTTGTAAGTGCCAAAATAACTATTTTTAATTAGAATATGACTGTAAAACATCGTTTTCACAAAGTTGACATGCTAACGAATCCAACGATACCTAATTTGCCTTGTTCTAAAGTGTGGAGGGCAAACTCCTTAAATAATGCTATTTCTTGCCTCGGCCGCTCCACTGGCACTATAGCTGACACCTTAAATCTTAAGGTTGAGAGATATGCATAATAGTCAATTTTATTTAAGCTAAATCGGGTTGCACAAGCCTAATATAACCCAAGTAAAACGCGAATTTGCTTTTTAATGAGGCTCGCAATGGTTGTGTACACTTTTCAATGAGGCTCACAATGGTTGTAAACACTTTTTATTGAGGCTCGCAATGGTTGTGTACACTTTTCAATGAGGCTCGCAATGGTTGTATACACTTTTTATTGAGGCTCGCAATGGTTGTGTACACTTTTCAATGAGGCTCGCAATGGCTGTGTACAATAGATCGTTTATGCGATATTTTCTTTTATGATTGGATAATAATTACACGCTGTTCGCCATCAAATTTAAAACACTACAGAAAATCCTTAAATACAAGGCTAAAGTCACCGATTTGGAATATACAATCGTCAATAGCTGTACAATATCAACAAAAATATAATATTTGTATATATATTTAAAACAGCTAATATTTCATTGGTTCCTAATTTATAAAATAAATAAAACAATTTTCACGCAGAAAGCTGTTAAAACGTATTTAAAATGCTTACTTCCATGAACCGTGATACACACTTTAGGAAATTACACTTAATTATATAGCAGATAATATAATATACGACTAAACTCAGCTGCTGTACTATGCATTTCATGTACAAATATTGATGTTATACTATTAATGTGCAGTGCAGCTAAGCATGTTACAAAATGAAGTGATCATAGTAAAAACTACTTTTTAAATATGCCACTTAGAGGAAACCACCAAAGCATGTTGTTCATATCAGTTATATAAAAAGTGAAATTTTACATAATATATGTATCATGATATACGAATATTCCAGTCAAACAATCTACTTGGTGTGTATGAAAATCCCATTGTTACTGTTGTAATAAAGAAATGCAATAGCCAGTCAAAACAGTTATATAAATAAACAAATAGTAATGTATGTTAGAACTATAATGCCTTATGAGCATAAGAAATATCAATCAAAAACTTTCAAATGAATCTTCATACTCGAGAAGAACAAACGTTTCTTTTCTTGACCAATTTCTTACAACTTTTCTTTCGCTCCTTTTAGCAGGGCAATCGATTTGGACAACAAAATCACATCGCTATGTGTTCTGCCCTCAAAGACAACTCCTTCGCATTCTCGATCAGTTCTTCAACCTGGTTCAAAGATGCAGTTATTATCCTCTTCCAGGCAGAACGCATAATTATTGCGTCTACTCACCGCCGCTTGGTGACAACACCAGCTCCAGCATCCCCTGCTCATCGTACAAATACTAATAGCAATGAGAGAAAGTTTTTGTACTTGTTTTCTACAACCAGTTGCTTGCTTGGTTAATTATGATTAAGCTTAATAAATCTGTAAACATTTCAAAACAAGATGGAGGTCTAACTCTTACATATAGTTTTATTCTGTCAAATGCAAAGTCAATATTGAATTGACTACTATAACAATGCCTAATTATCGATATCGAAAATTTTGCCGAAATGACATTCAAATACCCTGAACTTGTGATGTGTTTTACGTATCTTTCGCCTGTGTGTGCAAAATGTCAGTTGGAAGTGTATCTAAGGTATATATATTTATTATTTATTCATTCAAGTATCGTCATTCCTCCACCGACGGTAAGGACAGATATATCCGTTCATTGTCATCACGATTTTATAAATATTAAAAAAAATTGTATCATAGCTCAACAAGCGATTTCAAACTGATAAGAATAATATTTGTACTACTCGCTTATTTAGCGAGTAATAGAAATAATTAAAACAGAGAAATAAAATAAATACAATAAACCACCGGCAAAAAATACACTAACATGAAAAGAGTGTATCGACTAACCCAGAGTTTTGAAAGGACCGCGGAGTGGTGGTGATAAGATCCTGGAGCGATGACTCGTAGGTGAAGACAAGGCTATCAAGGAGATGTGACAACTCAGACAGTATGACACCTAGTTTGTCATAGAGGAGAGGCCCAGCAACTTGTAGACAGTCTAACTGACCAAGCTGGGAGGAAAGTTGCGAGAGGCGCTGGTAGACGGTGTCCTTCTGTGAGATGAGGTCCTCTATTGGCCGGTCCAGTAGGAGTGGTGCAGGGTGCTGCTTTCATGAAGCCAAAGGTAGTATAAAGAATTGAGTATTGTCGGGTAACACAATTTCATTGTAATTTTCGTATTAATTTGCCTTTAATCTTACCGCATTCTGGGCCTTTTCAGAAGCCCTTTGCTTTAATTGATCGGCCAGATTTCCAGGCAGGAAGCTAGTCGTGGACGGTGCCAACAAGGCCGAGATTATGTGACGTTTACTGGCCAATGCATCCATGAGGACTAGATCGCGATCGATAGTGCTGTTGGCGGTGGAATGCTTCCCCCTTGTTAGCTCTTTTCTTTTGGTATCATTCGACTGGCTGTTGTTGAGATAGTGGATGGGGCTGGAGCAGCGCTGAGGGGTGTTGGAGACAGTGACAGCGAGGCGAAGGAGATGGCGCCAGAAGTGGAGTTGGTCGGGGATGGCGGGTGCAGTCCCGGCGATGACAGGCATGGCTTCGAGGGGACAGAGACCTGCGGGAATATAGCAAACAATGAACATATGTATATAATCAAACATTGTCTTTGTTTCTTCAAACTAATATGTCATGTAAATTTGGAAAACAAAGAATATTTATTACATTTGTACTAATTATAACACATACTACTATTAAATTAGCAAGTAGTAAAAATAATGTATCTATTAAATTTTGAAATATTATATATTTATGCTGAAATGAAATCAAGGCCAGGAAAAAGAATATCTTCAATGTTATCGGCGCAAAATATTTAGTTTTTTCTTTAGTATTTGAAAGATGTGAGCTATACTTAAATCAAAATATCGTAATGTATGAATTCTCTCATACATTATATGACAAAAATATAAAACAATGTGTAAAATATATAGGAACATATGGAATTTAGTCATTTAAAGAATATTTTAAATTTAATAAATATTAAATTAAGAGTCTTAATTGCCATCTTTAATGACAGTACTATGGCTAGCAAGAAAGGTGGCTTTAAAAAAATTTGAAATAATATTTCAAGAAAAATGTTAAAATTGGTTTATTGTTTTGCACATCTGTCTATAATCAGTAATTAGAAGAAATCTGGTTATTTAATATGTTACAATGTTGCATTGACAATTTTACATAAAACATAATTTGTACATTTAGAACATTTTCTTCACTTGTGGTGTTTTCTTAACGTATATCTGCTTTAAAATTTTAAATCAGGAATGCATTCAATAATATATTGCTTACATGCACAGAGTAATAATGCCAAGAGAATTCACTCGGTCTAACAAACGTATATATGTGTGTTTAAACATCCAAAGTTCACCATTTATATTCCCATTAATGCGAGTGTAATTTACGTTCTAAAATAGTATAAAAGATCGATTTTCAAATGGGAAAATGCACATGACATAAAGTACTGATTTGAAAAGTAAAAATATAGAAATGTGCGCCTGAATTAGAGCTACAATATTATGTAATTTATAGGCGCATAGCTTGAATAATAAAAAAGTTTTTCGATAGCGGCAAATAACTAGTTTTGCCTACTTTCAAGACGTAGGAATACAAAGTGCCCGTATAATATAGACTATGCATACCAAATAATTTAGCAAAACTGGTTATTTGCCGCTATCGAAAAACTTTATTATTATTTAAGCTACACTCCTATAAATTACATATTATTGTAGCTGACATTCTGACGCACATTTCTATATTTTTGGTGCAGTTTTAAAATGGTGGATTTTCCGCTTGAATCAAAAGAGTGAGACTTCTTTACAATCTTAACTTTTTTGGTAATTATAGTGTGAACCAAACATTTATGGTTCTATATGACGTTATTATTACTACTTTGTAGCATATGTTGTTAAATATAACTATTTTAACTATTTTCGATTTGATTGAATGAGTTATTTAAATTTTATTAAAAATATACTACTCAACACTTTTAATGGGAATAAAGTAATATGTTACCTTAAATCAGAGAGGCAATTTTTTAAAGCATTTTTAAAATCATATTCGAAATCTACATGGTCGAATTACCTTGTCTGTAAAGTTTGATAGATGTATACATTCAAATGCGCTAAGTGTTATTATTATTATTATTAAGTGCTCTTGGTATTATTACTCTATGGGTATAATACATCATTTATTGAGCTTTTCTGTTCCACCGAAGACTTTAAAATATAATGTTTTTATACATTAGAATACCGCATAGAATAAATAGTTCTCATCATCAGTTCTTATAAACAAGATCGAAGCGCTGTTGGCAAACAATGAGACTATCCAGAACATCAAAATATGAATAGGCTTAATTAGCTTAGGTTAATCAGGGTACTCACAATACTTAGGTAGTCCCAATCATCTAACAGTAAATATACCTGTGCCTTCTCAGGGACCCTTTTGAATAAAGTGGTACGACTCCCGCCGTAAAAGTTGTACCGGCTTTGATGTAACATTAATTAAGAACCAAATAAGTGAGCTTTAGATTCCTAAAATCTAAATTGGCTAGAGTCATATTATTCCATATCATCGATGCCTGAAATTATTAAGAATTTGTATTGTAAAATAATTAATGAAGAGTAAAATTATTCATAGATATCAAATTTATTAGAAATATTTATAATAATTAAAACAATATTCTCGATATTTCAGTTAAGAAAACTATCAATCCAACTTAAGAATTCCCAGTTTCAACGGAGTCTGTTTGGTTGTTAATAAATCCACCAAGCGGAATTTATAATCTAACGTGTGGATACGGATATTGATATTGAATCTGATAGTAGCAAGAACAGTAGCATGCTTGATGACAGAATGATGAAGTTCCTTCGTTCGTTTCACACAAGAATTAGTGTATGCTTATTAAAATGGCCAAAAAATCTCGCGTCAATGCCATACTTGTAACATGGCTTATGTAGAAAGCATTTATTAATAAAATAATTAAAATAATTAACTAAAATAAAAAAAGTTCTATTAATCCCATTATTTGTTTGTATATCACGCTCGAGAACTATAATAGACAAATATTTTCTTTTCCTTTATAGAAGTAAAACTTTATAAAAAAGATAGATATGACAAAACCACTTAGCAAACAGGATAAAAGGAAATTCATGCTTACCTTATAAATGAGGTAGAGCTGTAGAAATACTGCAAAGCCCGCAAGACGGCAGTTATTTGACTTAATCTCTACAGGGAAAGGGGGCTTTAACAAAGGCCTGGGAACCGGGGGGAATTAGGGGGACAATTACCCACTAAATATTTTCAAATTCAATAAATTTTTAAGATTGTATTTCATCGTATGGGCTCCTTGTGTGCATAAAGAAAAAGTAAGAGTCCATGAAAAACTGTCGAGGCGCCTAAGGTGAAACTAAAAGGTTCTGTAAAGCTGTCTAGGCAACTAATGTGGATACAGTAATTCTAAATAAAGGATTATTAGGCACCTATAGTGCGTATATGAAGTCTGAAAAAGGGTGTAAGTAGGTGCGATTATATTATATATGTAGGTATTCAAAGCGCCTATGAAACTCATGAAAATTCTCGTAAAAGAGACACTCAGCTAGAGACCTTCACGAAAGAAGAACTCACAGGTGAAACACCCTCTTGTAGCTGCCTTTTTTGTTCCACTCGCTGTACGGTTTAAACTGCATTCTGGAGAATAAAACACATCTACAGAAATTATTGGATTGGGTCATTAAATCATTGCACTGAATCAGAGATGCGAGCCGGTCTTAATAGTTTTAAAGCAATGATCGAAAATTTTGATTTTTTTCTTTGGCTTGGTGATAGGTTACACAAAACTTTCTCATTGTGACAACCCCAGTAAGACTTTGCAAAATCCAGACTTATCAGATGCTGAAGGTCAAGATATTTCTAGCAAAACTGCTATGACTTTGTCTAATATCCGAATAGATGAAAGTTTTCATTTTTCTGGTAAAGGGAATCAACATTCCAGTATTTCTTCGTAAAAAGAAGATTTCCGAACTGTATAAATTGGGAAGAGTTTTGGCAGAGTATGCCAACACACTATTGTGAAAAATATTTTGAAACATTGGATCTAATTGCCTCAAGCATAACTGATCGCTTTCGGTAGAAAGACTACGAGATATATGCCAGCTCGGAGAAATTGTTACTCTGTCCAGCTAAATGTCAGTCAATTGACTCGGAACTCAATCAAGTTTAATATTGTTTTAAAGATGATTTTAATTGGTCTATGCTCACTATATAAAACTGAATACCTTTTCTAACTAAGTTACAAGACTATACAATCCTGATTTTGATGGAAAAGTCTATCTTTTCGATTATATTACTTATTTTTGATCACTCAGTTCTGGTGCCAGTTTTCAAAAGTATAGTAGCAACTTTTTTTCTATTTGCGGAAAAATTCAGTACTACTAATTTAGTATCAAAATATCGGAAACTAATAATTTAATAGTAAACACTACTAATTTTGAAGTATGAGTCACTATTTGAACATTAGCTAATAATGTCGGTTGCATCAAATTTAATAGCTTCTAGTTTAATAATAATTTTTCTATTAATCTCATATGTCAAGATATACCTATGTATAAAGTTTTTTAAGCAGAAGATGGACAGTGACAGTGATGACAATTATGAGGCGATACACAAAAAAACGTTTAAGGATGGTTAGGCACATAATTATAAAGAACGATTCTACCTAGAATGGGTGATCAACTGCAACACGTCGTCAAATTTCCCAAATATTTGATGTTTTCGTGCATTAATTTCCTTTAAAAAAATTATCTTCTGCGCAATTGAGAGAGCCATGAATGAATACGAGTAAACAAGATTTACATAATATAAAAAAGGCGTGTATGTCCTTACATGACCCTAAATGAATTGTGTAGACTGTATCGTAAAGGGCAGCGCAGAATACAGACCAATTAGGTATATATGGCAGCCGAAAGGGCCCAAAACGAATGTAGTTTGTAATTTCTTCACTTCTTTGTAACTTTACAAAGGGATTAATAAGCCGCTTTGTAATAATAATATATTTTTGTGAATATTTCGCAAAAGTTAATTTGTTAGCCCCCTAGATATATCTGGATTTGTGCTTCCATATCTCGTACACTGTAAATAATAATTTGTTAAATAACAAACCTAGAATGTTATCAAAGAAAGCAAAATTGTAAACTAAATAATTACAAACTTAAATTGTAATATTACAGAAGACGAGAATATTTTGTTCAATTAAAAAGAGCTAGAATGTTTCTTTTAATAGTTGGTTAACAAAAGGTTGTAATTATGTAATATACAGCACATTTTCAGAGAACGATTGAGAATGTACATATAATGGCAATAATTATTATGACTGGCTGTTATTATTATTAATATTTCTGAATGACTTATATAAACAACATCATTTCATTTTCTCTTGAGAACGTATAAATGTGATTAATTCCTTTCATTTAAAGATAATAATTGCAGTATACTTTACTGAATCAACGTCTCTAACCGTAACTATTCCATTTGTAATTCTGTTATACTTTTCTGCACTACTTACATATCTATTAATAGTATTACACAAATTACATAAGTAAGTTAGACAACTCCAGTGTAATTAAAAGATATAAATGTGCCAGTGGTAGTTGTACTGTATTGGTCGGACATTACGTAAACTGTCAATTATAACCCTAACCCGCTAACTAATAATCCGATTGGTTTACCGTGAAAAAATAAAGCAATGTAAATCTGCAATCACAAAACATATTGTGGAAAATAGATAAACTCCTAACATAGGTAATTTTTTCATTCTAGCAAAACGTTTTGATTCTCAGAAATTGTCTTCTCTTGAGAGGATGGCGGTTTCTATACCGAATCCAAAATTATGTGTATATGTATAAACAATTTATTTACACTGGAAGCTGAACTTGTCCTAACTAGTTTGTACTCTGACTTGCTATTTATTGCATAATTGCTAATAGATTAAGTATTGTTATTGTTGACTATATTATCAATCGATAGAACTTTTCAGACGATGCCCCGAAAGCTAGCTCAAAAGTACAAACATCTTGATATGTCTTAATTTGTGTTTCTTTTTCTTAAAAAAAATCATGAACACATATGATGATACGATATGTATAATATATAGACAAAAAGAATTAGGTATATAAAAAATAGGCATCATCAATTGACTTCAAATAGGCAAATAGGCCAGGATATTCTTTTAATTCACAAGGTTTTACTCAAAGTTTTATAATAATTTTGTTTAAAGCAACAAGCGCATTATATTATATTTTAAAATTACAACTACTAATTAGTTGTAAACTTTTGTTTCCAATAAAATATTTCAGAACTAAATCGATCGCTGCCTCTAAAAGCTTCACCACGAAAGCGACACATATTAGACTTCATAAAGGTGAAATACAGCTACGACACATAAGATCAATAAAGTACAGTGATGAGATCCACATCCTATAGTCGCTTTTCGCCCCTACAGCTCCTCTGCTATCACAACATACCTACAAGGAAATGAACATGGGTAAGCTGACTGACTTCCATCTGTGGCAATACCTAGTCAAATATTAACTGTTTACTGCACTGCTATGCATGGGCCTCTCAATGCGCGCGCGTGGATGGCAGCCTAGCCCAGCCCGGTCAATTACAGAACACGGTATTCCACCCGAAATACCATAACGTGTAGTGGAGAGGATGGAGAAGCAACAGTGGTCTAACTGCAAGTTTCTCTTGTCTCTTACCCCGTAAGTAGGGCAATAGAGGCATTGCCTCTCGTCATCTATCCAATCCATTCCACTTCGATCCCCGAATTCGCCTTGCCTGTACACGGCGTCAATGCCAGCGCAGACTGTGACGTGTAAGCGAACACATAGCCTAGTAACGCTGTCAGACCTAGGCTGGCACTCCAGCACAAGTCTCACTCTCTTTACTAGACCAAAAGTAACTCTTCTTCTAGATGAATTTCTAGCCACGATGGTTATTTATTCATTCCTTCCCTCCCCTTAAGGCGATATAGCCTATATCAAACATACCAGTCCACCGTATCGGCGAGAATACACCGATAGTCGATATTGTCTTTCCAGCAAACCAGGACCTGGCATCTGTGTTGTTATATTCTAGGAGTTGTCGCCGTTCTATCCAAGTGGCCTTCGTTCTTTGAGGACAATGAAGGTTCCCACGGCGACCTTCCTTTCTCTTTGCTGGTTAGGAGTATTTGCTCCAGCTTATGCGATCATATCCAGTGCTCTGGTTAATTCTGGTAAGAAAGACAAATATACTTCAACAATTATTGTTCTTATATAGCAAACATCAGATATTAATAAATTATAATTTTGTATTAAATGACTTTTGATAGAAATTTTTATAAGAGCAATTAAAAATACACAAATCTGCAGAAATACGCTCCATTTATTTGTCTTAATTAAAATAATATGTATTAATGACTTTTTATTTGAAAAATAGTAAAATTCAATATTTTTTATTAAATTGTAATATTCAGTTGGCCCATTGTGAAAGTATGCACTTCGTAGTTTCTTCTTACAGTATACATTTATGATCCAAATATATTATTGAACATACATACATATTGTAATTAATTAAACTAACAAACAGCTATAATATATAACAGCTATATAACAGCTAGTAAAAGTAATTTATATACAAACAATAGTCTTCTGACCGAATAAAATATTTGCTGCGAGATTATAAATATTTTCTTGAGTAAATATTAGGTATATGCTCATTTCAGAAATGAACTTTATGAAATTAATAAGCTTTATAGAAATTTGGAAAAATTTAAGCATATAGGTATTTTAAATAATGGGACATAGCTCCTGACATATGAAGTAGTTCTCTCATCCTTAATTTACCGTCGAAATAAACTTAGCACTAAAATTAAAGCAATAAATTAAAAGTCATAATCAAATACCAAATCTATTTTGTATTTTGTATATTAAATAACAAAAGAAGTGTCGTATTGATTTAAATATTAAAATCTATAATTATTACAGATATAATCTTTTTATATTTCTATATTTGACACATTACATATAGCCTCTAAATGTTTTAAATTCATCAATTAACGTTTAAAATAATTATATTTGTTTCAAAAAATAATTTACAAAGTTTTGCATAATTTGTGTACTTCAACAATTCTGTTACCCCGTTTGTCGGAGATGCAACATCCCCCCAAGATTAAGGAATGTAATATGAAAACACAAATTTAGCACATGAATAATGTACATGTATATGTACAACCTACAGTAGTCGGTTGTTAGCTCATGCGAGCAACCTAGAGTAATAGTTTGTTAGCTCATGATGCGAGCAACCTAGAGTAATAGTTTGTTAGCTCATGCGAGCAACCTACGTACAGTAAGGTATAATATTAGAATACCACAAGAACGGCCACTTTTTAAACAGCTACCATTTAAAAACAATTTGTTTTTTAATTATTTATATTTTATCGTGTAATGCCGCCGAAAATTAATCAGCTTGCAAATTTTCATCTTCATTACTATTATAGATGTACGAAGATAAGTAGATGCAAAAAACGACTTTATTCGTAATTATTCGTAATTATTCTAATTCTTCTAATTCTTTAAGTCTTATTATTTAGACCCAATAACGCCCCCTGAAATTTAAGTGATTTTCATGAAATGTTGAACATATATCAGAAATGTCCCGGAGATGAGAAAAATTATATTTTTACCTAGCAACCGTTGCTAGAGACTTAGATTTTGCATAGCAACCACTGTTTAGACCCAATAGCACCCCCTAAACTTTAAGCGATTTCTGTGAAATTATGTATAATCAAATGCTACATTAAATAATCTATTAATAATGTTAAAAATGCAAAAAATTGTGATATTAATATAAGCCGATAATAGCAAAAAGTGTGTTAGCTCAACCTATAAAAGAAATGAAATATCCGTTGAATGTGTTAGATTTTTAGTTAATAATATTGGACTTAAGCTAACTACATTTTTTACTATTAAGAAAATTATTAAGTATATTCCTGCCATTATTACACGTTTAATTGAAATATCAAAAGTTATGATCATCAAAATTGTTGAATACATAAAATTAATTGAAAACCCATTATATTGAATGAAGTTATACAACTGTAAATATCCTAAACAAAATGATTTTAGTAAAATAGTTTTTTTAATGTAGATAGCTCAAGTCCAATATTATTAACTAAAGAGCTTACACATTTAACGGATATTTCATTTCTTATATGGGAATTGAGCTAAGATACTTTTGAGATTTTTGGCTTATATTAATTTATTTTGTAAACCGTCCTAACTATTAGAAGTGTTTTGCAATGATTGTATAGGAGCTCCTAACTTAGTTAGGACGGTTTTCACATTCCACCCTAAAGCAATATGGAATGAATATATATAACATGGAGTGTATATATTCAACCCTTTTTTATGGGCAAACCAATCCAGATAGCAGAACAGTGATATTAAAAAGCTGATAATAATCTAAATAATAAAATCAATAAATAACATCTTGCACTACCGAGCTTTTCCATTTGGAAATCCTGTTGGTTCATTGAAATATTTAGGGGTTATTATTTTCAGTTTTTATTAAATACATAGTTAAAAATACATTTACTTTTATTACTTCACAAATCTAAAAATATAGTAAATTATTTTCTTTCTGCATATTGTGAAAAGTTTAGAAAAATTCGAATATGTAATATAACATATTATGGGTATGTTTTACAATTTAATGTTACACACTTACACATTTAATGTTAAACATTTAACTTTAAAAATATCGTGGAAGTATAACAATATGTTTTAATATAAAGTTCATTATGCAAAGCTCATTATGCAAAGCTCATTATGCAAAGCCCCATTATGAAATGCTCCATTATGCAAAAATGCAATATGGAGTTAATTGTATATTTTATAGTTAGAATTAGTGGACTTAAAGAAATTTTAATAACTACTGTACAATTTATATTTATCAATCATAATAACCAACTCCCATATTTTAGTTGCTACTATTTATTGTACCTATCTAAAATATAAATTAAATAATTTAGTCAATCGGATATATGTAATAATATATTTTTTTATTGTACAACAGCTTTATAAAGATAATCAGGAATTTACTCATATCATCACAAACAGAAAACCTAAATTATGAATGTATTTAACAATTGTTCAAATCGCCAAATTTACAGGCCAATCATTTGCAATCAGGAGTCACGCTGAACTACAATCTTCAGATACAAAATGAGTGTGAAATAATTGCAATTGAATTTCAAAATCTAACATACCTATTTATAAATATTATACGAAGGCAGAGAAATCTCAGTGACGGGCTGACAGAATATTCTAACCGGCAATATTGAAATCTTAAAACTTTTATAAGCAGTATTTTATTTTCAATTGATTATGTTTCAGATTTGTGAAAAATTAATTAAATTGATTCTTGTTATATCAAGGTAAACATGCACATATATTATTAGATTACTGACATTATTACACCCGTCAAATTGTATATACACTTATGTTTTACAATTTTATATTCTATTCTTTTTCTTATTAATTATTGCTTTTATAAGTTTTATAATTTATTGCAATTATTTTACATGTTATTATTTCAACCTTTGAATATTTCAACCGTTCCTCCTAAATATCTCAAATTTATTTAAACAATTTTCCATTTAGGAGGGATTGATCTTTTATCAGCAGTCAATATTGGCTTGGAACCAAGTGGAGTTCAGGCAAAGAAAGGACGATGTCCTAATCTAGGCGCCTCTTTGGCCTACTCAACACTGGGCAATGCAAATCTTCTGGCACCCGCCACTCAGACATTTGCAGGTAGGCTTCATAAAAGACAGTTATTCTGCTTATAAGATGTTTAAAAATTATTGTTCAATTTTTTAATTCATAGGTTAAAATATTTAATTATTTCAATGTATACATGGCACATATTAATATAAGAATAGAAATATGTGTGTGCTTTAATCTTTTTTAAGTCAAATAATTTAAACGAATATTGATTGTTGCAAAAACCAATCATTATATTTGTATGTTCTTTATAAGTATTACTTTAATAAAATGAAATTTATTAACCAATATAATATCTTAAGATAAATGACTAACATAAATATCTAATGAGCAGAATAAGGCATAGCGTGTGAATTTATAAGCAAAATATTAACTGAACTCTTTTAAAAATTAACTTTTCATTCCATCCGGAATATGCCTACAATTTAAAATAGATATTTTCCTTCAATACTAACTTATGTAATTAATTATTTTACTTCAAAAATGTTAGCTTGAATAGTTTTGCCAATTACTCTAGTTCGTGATATTTGTGTAATTTGGTTGTTTTTAACATCACTCACCACCATCAAACTCTATACGTATTTATTTTCTGCTTACGCAATTTTATATTTTAATTGGTGTCATTTTATGCTTCTTCTGTACTTTTGTGGAAAAGTACAAGACAATATAAATTTACCCTAAAAAGTTCAACATATTTTAAGTATAATAATTTCAACTTACTAAATATTTCATATCTGACCGGTAAAAATAAAGCAAACATCAAATTATATTATAGGTAAGTTAGGAAAAAATAAGTGGCTTAACGGTTAATATTTTTAAGTATCTTTATTATACTATATCTACGTACAATAATAATATATATATATATCTACGTAGGTATATAATAGGATATTTAATTTCAGCTAATATATACAGCTTAAGGTGAAGAAAATGACATAAATAAAGAAAAAGTGCAATCAGAATCAATAAAATTGTCAAATGGAAGATGATAAACATTTTCGGGTTTCAAGAATGGAAGACACTAAGAAGACATGAAGACGTTAACGAAATCCTTTTGATAACTAGCCAACAAAATAAAAACGTTTCATGGTTCTGTGATGAATGTGTGTGATCTGAGGTAATTCGCATGTGTTGATTGTGAATGTTATATTATAGTTTTGCTCTACCATATAGAGTTTACGAGAACCACACCACCATAACTAATACATAACATATAGGAGATAATAATATTATGACTTGGAAGCGGTTTCTGAGCTGGATGGGCGATGGTCCAGCACGTCTGCTTCTCAATCCAGAGATTGCACGTTCGGACTACCTACTCCTGGTTTTAGCTGTTATTGCGTCTAACACATTCATGTTTGTTATCATTATTATATAGGAGCAATGATAACAAACACTATAGGTACACTATAATTAACTCTGTCATAACAGAGTGTAAGTTATGTTGTGTGCGTATATCACAGATGTGATTGGTTGTCTGTCTGCTTAGTGCAGTTCACGCATCGATTTAATTAATGTTGTAAATGTGCAAATGCAAATGTGGAAATCAACCAGATAACTTCTGTTACATCTGTGGCTTGTATTCACCAAAGAAGATATAAATCTATCACTACAGATGTTAAAGCAAACTACAAGAATTACTTCAAGTAAGCACTGGTCACCTCATGTCGCTTGTCAGTCCTGTGTGAACCACCTGAATGAATGGGCAAATGGAAAACGACCTTCAGGCATACCATTCACTGTGCCAATGGTTTGGCATGAGCCAATGAACCACAGCACCGACTGCTATTTCTACATCTGCAATGTCAAAAGTAATTCCGTGAAAACTCGAAGTCACATTACGTATCCAAACCTGGAATCAGCTATTAGACCAGTACCTGACAGTGATGATCTACCGGTTCCACTTCCACCAGCTACAAGAGATAATGGTGATGAATACGATGTTGAAGAAGTCGAGAGCCAAGTAGATAGTGACTACCTCGATAATGCGGAAACTGTGGCTCCACAATTGCTGAGTCAAGAGGAGCAACATGATTTATCAGACACCTCGATTTGCCAAAAGAAAAAACTGAACTACTTCGTTCGCGCTTGAAGCAGCACAATTTGTTATTCTAATTCGTGTAAATATATGATACCTGTCAATATCTTGTTTTTTTGTCTATTGTAATCCAATGAATGCATTACATGAAATGTACTGATATAGTGAATAATATATAGTAGAATGTAAAAATCATACTGCAGAAAAATCGATAAACTGTACGTTATGTGCTAAAACTATAAAAGTTAGATCCCAAATCAGCACCCGCTAATTAGTCAGAAAAGTATGATGCATTTTCAGAACCAAAATGGTTGTTGACCAGTGATATAATAAATACTGATATTCACTGTTCCTAATTTATTGCGTATAGCAAACGTTTGATTTAATTCACGTAGCCTTAAACATAATCGGACTCACTTTTACTGGAAACTTAAAGTAATTGATATCATTTTTGGTATTTATAACAATTAATTGTTACAATGAAACATTTTTATTTGCTCCAATGAATGTATCTTTCATCGACAAATTATTATTGCATACATTTAATCACCAAAGAGTTTTATAAGAAAATATTTTTTAATTAACATTTTTACAAGTCTTATAAGCATAATGAAATTATGGAACCTTAAGATTTGACAAAACAAAATTAATTTGGTTAATTAAAAAGAGCCTTTGTTGATGATAAATCGGTGTTGTTGTTCTCAGAGGGCATTCCTCGTGACTTCTCGATCCTACTGACGGCTAGGATGAACCCTATCCTGAGAGGATCCGAGTCTGTGTTCACCATCCAAGACGCTGGCGACCAGCCCGTTCTAGCCCTCTATCTGGGTCAACGGATTGTTCTCATATACCGAGAAGAAGGAAGACCCTCCCGGAAGATTGCCTTCCGCTACCAAGTTCCTGAGTCACTGTACGTGCATCTCTATCGTTTGTAAAGTCGAAATAGGGTGCATATTACTGTCATCCAATACAATTTGTCTATATTATTAAAATAAAAGTCTAAAGTTTACATGTATTATTCATTACAATAGAAACTTACACTGGTAATATAAAACATTAAGAAATATCAAAAGAACATTTTCGTTTTGATTGTTGACGAACTGTATATTATAAGTTAAATTTTTATGAGAACAAAGTAACATACTGAAGAAGTCCCCTTGTAAATATAGATTGAAGGTTGTTTTATTTACAACTTCAGAAAGTTTAATTATATTTACATAAATAAATACTTTAGTAAATTTAGCTAATTAATAGTATGCATAATTGTATACATAATAGTATGCATAATTGTATGTATAATTGTATGCATAATTGTATGTATAATTGTATTCATAATTGTGTGCATAATTGTATGTATAATTGTAAGTATAATTGTGTGCATAATTGTATGTATAATTGTATGTATGGGTGTGTGCATAATTGTGTGCATAATTGTATGTATAATTGTGTGCATAATTGTGTGCATTATTGTATTCATAATTGTGTGCATAATTGTATTCATAATTGTGAGCATAATTGTATGCATAATTGTATGTATAATTGTGTGCATAATTGTGTGTATAATTGTGTGCATAATTGTATGTATAATTGTATGTATAATTGTATTCATAATTGTGTGCATAATTGTATGTATAATTGTATGTATAATTGTGTGCATAATTGTATGCATAATTGTGTGCATAATTGTGTGCATAATTGTATGCATAATTGTTGTATAATTGTGTGCATAATTGTGTGTATAATTGTGTGCATAATTGTGTGTATAATTGTTAATGTATAAATCTCAATACTATTATTAGTACAATTAAAGTCCAAAATCATATTCAAGATTTCTAATTAATACATTTCATTTATATAAATAATTAAATATTGAGTTATATGCTTCTTACGTTAATTAAACTCAGTGGTATAAACCTCAGAAACAAATTAGAAGAAAGCATCCTCTGTTTGAAAGATTTTTTATGAAAGTATAAAATAATACTGAAAAGTCGCTTGCGTGACTTTCATTGCAAGTTGAAACTTTATTCACATACATAATAAATAATGGGACGGAATTTGTTTTCTGAATCAGGTGATAATTGAAATGTTATCATTATATTATTATTTATATTGAATCGATTATAACTTATTTCATCTATAGTAAATTAATTTATACCTTTCAGAATCTTATATTGACTAATTGACTTATTTAGGTGGCACCGTATATCTCTAAGCGTCCGAGACACAATGGTCCGCCTCAATGTTGACTGCGTGGAGGTCGAGTCGGCTTTCCTCAATCGAACCGATGCCAGACTAAATGCAATTGGGAACATCAAGGTCATGGATGGTGTCAATGGATTCAAGGTGGCTATTACTCCGCAGCATAAGTCTAATTGACTATAAATATGCTTAGGCTTACGTGCACATAATTTGTACTGTAGGACACAAAATAGACTTTATACAATTGTTCAAAGTTGATAGTATTTAAATGATTTAATAGTGTGTAATGATTTAATAGTGTGTAATGATTTAATGGTGTGTAATGATTTAATAGTGTGTAATGATTTAATAGTGTGTAATGATTCAATAGTGTGTAATGATTTAATAGTGTGTAATTATTCAATAGTGTGTAATGATTTAATAGTGTGTAATGATTCAATAGTGTGTAATAGTTGTAGAAATTGCAAAAAAATTATCAGAAAGAAAAAAATTAAATAAATTTATTCAAAGTTTTTGTGAATGCTTTGAAGTTGAAAGTTTTTAATAGAAGGTTATATTTGTGAACCAAACATTAAGTCAACAATTAATAGATAGAAATTTAAAAAAAATCTATAAGAACGTTAAAACTATTTGTGTAAGTCCATACAGAGTTAACTAAGAATAGCCTTCTAAACACTCCAGGGAGACGTGCAAGAGCTTCAGATCATTCCGGACCCCGACGCTGCAAGTCGACAATGCCAAGTCTTCTCCCCAAATTGCCCAGAAGATGTCATGTTCAATCAGGAGGTGAGCAAACAAAACTGATCAGAATATTTTCTCAGCAGTGATTATAAATTCCTTTATCTGACTGATTTAAGTATAAGAGTTCAGTGTATTGTATAAGGCGTTTAAATATATATTGTCTTTTACAAATAAATAAAACAACAAATCTGTTTAACAGTGATATATTGTGGTCCTTTCTCTTCGGCTTATACATGTGTAATATATGTCTTATATTATGCTGTATTTGTCTAATTATGTCTTATATATGTCTTATAATATTTTATATGTGTCCTATATTATATGTCTTATGTGTTTGCAAAACTAATGTACTCAGTGAACAATTAGTGTAACCACCTGCTGTATTGTTAATACTGTAAAATATCTGCATTGGATTTTATAGTGGTCCATAAACCTATATATGGTGTATTTTTAACCAATTTAGGGGTGTATTGCATTTTGTTATTTAATAATATTTTAGAAAGTATTAGATCTATGTATTTGTCTTTATATTTATATATAAATAAATAGCTAGACATATTTTATAGGATCGTTGATTTATAACATAAGCAAATATATGTATGTATACCGGCGTATTGATCATGTTATATTGTAGGTAATTCAATTCTATTTTCTCGGTTAATTTGTTTCAGTCCGAAGTAAGCTAAACAATTTGCTGACTCACATTTTTTTATTGTTAATTATATATTTATTTAAATGCCTTATTATCTTTTTATTTTTATTAATCTCTTTATTTTATATTATTTTATTTACTCTTCAAAGTTATTTCAATTAAACAGTATTTCTTCAGATTTATAAGTAATTAGTTATATCTGGGTTGAACATCTATTAAAATAGCATAATAACATTACTTCAACCAAAGTATAATGAGACTCATTCATATTTTTAGGCGTCCGGAAAGAAAGTATTGGAAAATAAACCCACAGACCCCCTCCAAGTAAGTCTTTTGACTATTTGCATGCATCTTATACTTAAATATTATTGCGAGATTGAAGTAAGCAAATGTTTTGTGTACATTTTATTCTATATGATAAATTATCTTTTTTTTCTCGCTATATTTTTGACATGATTATAGGATATTATACTTAGATAAACATATCGATATTGAACTTCATATTTCACTAAATAAAAGTTCGATTACTCCCAGGAAAGAACTATAGAAAGCACAGTCGTACATGTAGTACAATGAGAAATTAAGTTATTTGAACGTAAAGATTATTATAGAAATGTTACGAAGTACTAAATTGGAAACATTCGCTAGTTTAAATTATATTAAAGGCACAATATATAACATTTTATTTTCACAATTATCCTTTATATTATTAAAAATTCATTTAATATATTTTAGTTATTTATGATACATACAAACAACTTTGTAATTCAAAATGAAATTGTTAAATCAAAAACTGTTTTTGAAATCAAATTGAATAGGCTGTCCAGAAATATTGGCTTAATAAATATCCGCACATTATATTCTTTATGATAGTATTAAGCATGTTTTAAGTTTATAAAAACGGACAGTACACGGACTGGTTATTCTAAAATAAGTGTATAGTTCTATTTGCTTCGATAAACTTTCTACAATGATAATAAAGAGCAAATCCTTTTGAACTTGAGACCTGACAAAATGATAAAAGAGATTACTGAGAAATTTCCAACATTCCAAATCTGGATTGTGGAATGGTTACTTTATTTCATCGACTTGAAAAATAAATAATAACAAGACCGTAGATAGCCAGGTCATTTTTAAAGATATTCTATCTTTTTAATGACATACTTAAGCATATCATTTTAGTTATTATTTTTTCTCGTAATATATATATATTCAGTATATGTAGATTAGAATTAACACTAAAGAGTTTGGAAACTTCTTTTTCACCATTATAGTTTAATAAATCTGTGACAAATTATAATTTATAAGTAATTATTAGATAGTTTAAATCGAAAGTTTTACTCTCCTTTCTTCAGGGAGCTACGGGACCAAGAGGAGAAACAGGACCTTCTGGTGACAAGGGAGATCAGGTAAGGAGGGTACCGCTTCAGATGCAAAGATATTTGGGACATAAGGAATAACCCTGTTTTTTACAACCCCGACTCTGCAGGGTGGTTCAGGCAAGGACGGCCATAATGGAGAGATTGGAAGTCCAGGCGCTCCAGGTACCGTTTATGTGGTTCCCCTTCATGCCGGCACTGGGGGTAACGACTTTGCAAGGATAGCTCACTTCAGGACTACTCTACAGGAACATCTGGTGAGATGGATAGCTGATTTATTCTCTCAAAATATACTGACTTCGCCTACAAATTAGTTTCAATTTCTTTTATTTAACAATAATTTATGATGATATTCCGAAAAATAATTATAATAGTTATTTTAGTTTTATTTATTTATTTTTTCTTATTTTAGAGAATGTAATGTTAATAGTAACATACGCTACAATAAGCATTTCTCTAATTTCAAAATGACTCGCCATTTAATGAGCTTGTAAATATATATAATAGTTATCGGTGCTTTGTCCTTTTTTACTTATATCGAACCATTAAAATGGTTAACTGCTTCTCAATAATGATGTAAATGTATCACTGTACTTCTGTTGGTACTCTATGGGAAAGTTGCTAAAATGTAATAATAATTATTGTTATAAATATATATTCACAATTAAAAATATAAACTGTGGCAGTGAGTATATCATAATATACAATATATAATAAATGTTTAATGATCATACACGACATGATTAACAGTACAACAAAAACTTTAGCACAAGCGGTGGATCCAAATATGGTGTTCGTAGTAATCTTCCATTGAAAAGTATATACAGGAATGTATTTCACGTTATGTAAAAATTGCTGGGAAATAGTGATGTGATATAAATAATGTTGAAAAAGTTTAAAACATTTCCCTGAAATTGTGTGCACCTTACTGAAATTAGTTATATTTACGACATATTCAAGAATGTATTCATTCATGGAAACCCTCAAAGCTGTTGCAATTCTTTCCTTTTCTTAAATTGTGATATCGATATATTTTAATATTTTGTTTGAAGCACTTATTTCGAAATTAATCATTCGATCCAAAGTCATCAGTGCGAGGTTGGAATTCCAATTAGGCATACGCAGGCAGTGATAATAAAGTTAATTTTGTTATAAATAAAAGAGAAACATATTAAATAGTTATCTAAAATTGAGTGAAATTAATGTTTGGTTGAACAATTATTTCGAAAAATTATCCAAATACTTTTTAAACTATATATGTAGTATGTCAATATGGAATACCTATATTTTTTATGAAGCTACTCATAGAAACTATACATTTTAAATTGAATTAAAGATTTCAAATATGTTCATTGTATATTTGTAATTTCTATATGCATATACAATTCCAAATATAAAATTAACAGATTTGAAATCTTTAATTTATCCAAAAATTACACAACAGTAATATCGCCTTTTTAAGTGTATATTGATGATCACAATTATTGTATTATACTATATCTGAATACAGACTGTACATTTTCTTATTATATACATAAATTTGGAGCAATTTGTTTCATGCAATTCACAGATGACCATGAAAGGAGTCCGTGGTTCTCAGGGCCTCTCAGGAAGCCCTGGCCCCGAAGGTCATTTAGGAGACGTTGGTCCCAAGGGAGAGATGGGACCTCTTGGAGAAAATGGGTATCAGGGACCTCGAGGTCTGCCAGGCGTTTATGGAAGACGAGGACCTAGAGTGAGTCAAGAGAAATACACTTTCATACACCCCCGATCAGAAATCTGATATAGACTTTAAATAGAAATTTAAATAAAATAGAGAGAAAATATTACAAAACACACACGGATAATAGTTTCAACGATCGTGATTATGAAACACATAGAGGACATATGAAAAATACATTTAGGTATATAATAAACATTAATTCTTCTTATGAATTTAATACAATGTCAGTTATAGTCGCGTAGGCAATATAGTTTATTCACAAATGTATTTATACAAATAGAACACCTTTATTGATATAACAATTACATTGATTTGTTAAATAAGTTTACAATATTTTTTTAAATATTATTGACTGATGAATTATATATGCATAAAAATTGATTAATATGGAAAAAGCGCCCCATAGCGAAGAACATTTAATTGGGTGTTACGATTATGCTATCTGACATACATATAATTGAACCACACACATGAAGAAGATATACTAGATCTATTATACTGCAACTGCTTAAACTTACAATATATGTAATTATATTTCAACAAAATAAAATTTCATTTCATAGAACAATCGGTGCTATAACACATTAGTCGAAAGCGTAAAATATCACTTTAAAATCCTCGAACTAAAACTTATTCGTGCCAACAAACTTAGCGCCAATAGTCTCTTAGCGAGAGTATACATCAAAGATTCTACAGATATATTTTAATTCTGCAAGGCAATTGTTCGAGATATGAATATACAAACAATAAGAACACTGAAATCAATAAGAATACTTATTTAAGAGAAGTATTTTCAGCAATCGAACTACTACAAAAACATTACACCGCACAGGGGCGGAATTTACAATGGAGTAAGCACTCTCTCTTATCAGATCGGTAAAAAGTTTTAATTCTTTCCTTCTTTTATTCAAGAACTGTCATTTCTACATCATCATCATCATCATCATTGAAGGGCTTAATCACTACACTAGAGAAACCCCTCCCTAGACTGCTTCCACCGCTTTCTCTCTTGAGCGACTTGCGACCAGTTGTGACCGATAGTTTGGATTAAGTGGTCATGGAATCTCACAGCTGGTCTACCTCTTGGTCTGGGCCATTCTCTTGGAGTCCATTCTGTCATTTGCTTGGTCTATTTGTTGCCACTAAGACGTGAAATGTGGCCCGCCCATCTGTGTTAGCTCTTTCTAATGCTTGTTATGATGTCTGTCACTCCAGTTTGTTCGCGGATCCAAGTGTTTTCTTTCCTATCTCTCAAGGTTATGTTCAACATCATTCTTTCCATTTTATGTTGAGCCACTGAGAGCGTATTTCTAGTATTGTATGTTACTACCCAAGTTTCACTTCCATTATAGGTCATGATCGGTAGGATGAAATTCATTGAAGGTCTTGCGTTTGATTTTCATTGAGGCCTTTCTGTTGTAGATGATGTCCTTGAAGTTGCTGAATGCTGCCCATCCTAGTGTTATTCTTCTTTTCATTTCTGCCATAATATCTCTTCCTCTTCCTATTGGTTGACCTCTTCTATGATTTGTCCATTGACTGTAACTGCTTCATTTCTGGTGTGTTGGTTAAGCATGACATTCGTTTTGTCCAAATGCATTTTGAGGTCAACTGGCTCACTTGTGTGGTGTATGTCAGTAAGAATGACTTCTATCTCTTTTGGTATGTGTGTGGCTATGACCATGTCATCGTCAAATTTGAGGTGTGCAAAGTGTTTGCCATTCGCTCTTATTTCTTTCTCTTTCCAGGCCAGTTTGCCGATGATCGCGTCTTGTAGGCAGACCGCGGGAATAGCTGTGAAGAGATGTGGTCCCCTTATCTGACTCCTCTTTCTAGTTTTATATTTTCACTGTCTTGGTGTAGTTTTATGGTAGAAGTTACTCCATTACAGAGATTTTTCAGAAGATTTATGTATTCTGGTTCTATTACTTGGTTTTTCAGAGCCGTGAAAAGTGGAGTAAATTCAATTGAGTAAAAAGCTTTTTCATAATCAACGAAGGCTCTAAGCAAATGAGGATTTTGTAGTCTATGTCTTTCTCCTGAAGTTGTCTGATTGTGTAGATGTGGTCTATTGTGGAGAATCCTGGTCTAAAGCCAGCTTGTTCTCTAGGTTGGTGTTCTTCTAGTGTGTAGCATTCATTTTAAGAGGATTTGTGAGAAGACTTTGTAGATGATAGGGAGGAGGCTGATTTGACGGTAGTTCTTAATGTCGCTCGTGTCGCCTTTTTGTGAATTATCACAATCATTGCATTTTCCCAACTTTTCGGGATTTTTCCATCGCTTCTGCATCTATTGAACAGCTGTCTATGAATTCTAATAGCAGGTTCTCCTCCGTCTTTGAGTATGTTGGCTGTGATGCCATCTTCCCCAGGGGCTTTTCCTCTCTTGAGCTTCTTGATAGCTGACTTCACCTCAACATCGAGTATTTGAGGTGGGCTGTGAGTGTCTGGATTAGGATCTAATCCAGGTCGTGGATTAGAGTGCCGTCTTTTTATTTAAGTGCAATGATGTTTTCCTACCTAAAGTCTGTTTTCTTCTCATATTTGTGGGTACTGTTGTTAGTTTCTAGGGTTCTGAGCAGTTCGTTCTCATTGTAAGTTTGGTTTCATGGGCCATACAGTGTCTGATGACTTTGCATACTTCGCTATACTCCATGCTTCGTAAATTAAAACAGTCTTTTTTCATTTTTCAATGTATTTCCTGCAGCTGTTTAGTCTCTGCTAATAGTTTGTTTCTCCGCTACCGAAATTTTGATTGCAGTTTGCAAGATGGTATTGGCGATGTTTTCGTGGTATGTGTTCGGGTCATCATTTGGGTCTAATATCGCAAACTTATTTGTTAACTGTAGTTGGAATTCGCTAAATTTCATCTGAACGTTACAATAGTTTGGCTTTTTATTTTTGCCTTATAATTTTTATCTTTCCAGTTTTGTGTTTATTGTTACCGAAGCTCGCAGTAGCCTATGATCACTTCCTGTGTTCAATCTGTTAAGAACTGATGTGTCGGTAAACAGTTTTGGCTTGTCGACGACAATGAAATCAATCGCATTTTTAGTTGTACTATTAGGTACAATCAAGTCCAACGTCTGGTGGGTTTCTTTCCGAAGATGCTGTTCATAATTTTAAGATGATGTCTTTCACAGAAATCGATGAGTATGGTTCCTCTGCTGTTCTTGATACCAAGACCAAAGAGTCCAGTGCATGTTTCTACATCGTTGTGATCCTTCTTTCCGATTTTAGCATTGAAGTCACCCTTGAACATTGATTATGTTTAACTGAGCTTTGCTGTCGTGGAGAAGTTTTTCTATGTCTTCATAGATTTATCGTCTTCCTCATCAGGATGGCTTGTTGTTAGAAGGTAATTGGATAATGTTGATACTGTATTTCTTATTGATTTTTAAAGTTAATTGAGCTACTCGGTCAGACATACCTTTGAAGCTAATGATATTTCCTGCTATGTTTTTGTAGACTAAAAGCCGATTACTCGTTGGCAGATGTTGCCACCTCTGTAAAAAAGTCTGTAGTCACTGTTATTGAAAGTGATACAACCCTCTTCTTTCCGTCTGGTCTCACTGATTCCAATGATGTCAAAGTTGATTTTTGACAGCTCCTTTTCTTGTTCAATGGTTCTGTTGTCCAAAGATAGTGATCTCGCTTTTTACGTTCCGATTTTCAAGTTCCAGTAGCAGCCTGGGATTTACCCAGGGATTCTTAGCACCCTCCGCTTTGTCATTATTCAGCCCGCTACCGTTGGTTGAGACTCTAGGGCCACTGGGGACTGAGGGCAAATTTCTATTGGTGTATCTCATATAGGGGATTGAGCCGTACTCGCCACGCTTGGTACTGCGGGTTGGCGAGGGATTTTGGGTCAGAGTTACCTTCTCTTAACCTTTGCCTGAAGAAACCCAACCTTCAAGGCAGCAGGGGGATTTGGAGTCGAAGTTACCTTCTCATAGACTTTGCCTGAAGAGCCACAACCTTCAAGGCAGCAGAGAGATTTGGAGTCGAAGTTACCTTCTCATAGACTTTGCCTGAAGAGGCACAACCTTCAAGGCAACAGGTATTCTTGTGTGTTGGCAAGGTTAAGGCACCACAAGTAGTACCACACATATTATGAGGACCAGGTCTGCCAGCAGGGACATATTCTTTGCCAATGGGCCCTTTCTGCGGTAAGGTGCTACCTTTCTAATAGGTGCGGATGTAGTTTAACGTCAGTATCCAGTACCCATTTCTAGATAATATAAATTAATTATCTACATACAAATAATAATAGATTTATTTATTAAAATTGAAATGTTTTATTTAATTTGTACCGCGGCACATCACATACACGGCAGTTAATCTGTCTATTTCTGAAATTGAAATTTAATTACTCTACCAATTATACGAATAATATAGGGGAATTTTAGTGGCTGACACAAAAACTGAATTTTAGTCGATGCTTGATGCTACATATACACTGACTTCTACCATACAGTTATTAGTATACTCGCATAGTTACTAACGGACATTAAACGCAAAGTTTGTTTCGACGGTTGTGTGAATAAAATAGTTAAATATTGAAGAATATTTGCAACAGATTAAAAATAGCAACTAAGAAACATTTTTATTGAAATTAATGTTTGCAAAGTATTAAATTCCTTCATAAAATTTTGCATTTAGCGTTTTATCTCAGAGTCGTATTTTTAAGTTTATTGTAAAAACATTGACATTATACTGGATAAAATGAATAATTTAGTAATACGGTCATTTAATATTTATGTATTTTTGTTTATATGTATGGGGTGCAAACATTAGTCAATTTTGAATAAAAAGATGTTGAATTTTTGATTTTTGATTTTTATTTATTGCAAACTTGAAATATATTAAAATTTATATTTCTTTAATACATATTTTCTTTTGAATATTTATTAATAAAAAATCTTAATCTGACTTTGCACCAATTACTTGTCATAGAAAGATTTATTTAATATTTTTTTCAATGGCAAACTTCATTTGTATTATTTTAATAATTAGTAATCTGGTTCGATCAGGTAATAAAACTGTCATTCTTGGATTTCAAATCGAAACTTCTAAATGTTTGTATCCCAAGATTATATCCAAGAAAATTATACGTCACTGTAAACGACCGCAATACTGTAATCAGCAATGAACAATTTTAAATTATTTACAGTTTTAAGATGCCCATAAATGACATTTTTACAAAAAGACTCATTTCATTTCAGTTTGAATGGAGTTATATTACACTGTTTTACAACTCACAAACTTAATTATAAAATTGAACATTATTCTTTTTAAACAACATGTATTTCACTAAATTTATAATTAGTAAATGTTGTACTTGCAAATGTGTAAATGTGTAATATGCAACAACGGATTGATAGTAACACTTTAATTGAGTCTTGATTTAAAACTGAGAAGAGAATCCTACGCGCTAACTCCCTCAGATTCCTGGATACGCTCCTCAGCATACATGAACGTGCAGCTATCAGGGAATACAGCTCAACAGAAATGTTTGACCTTTGAATATCTCTAAATATGTTTAATTACTATCCTAAAAATCATTACTTGCAAAAAAGCTGCAGATCTTTATTAAAGTCTTAGGAGAATACAGTGAGGAGATTTAAATAAAATACATTTGGCGTAAAACTAATTTTAATTATCATTTAACTCATTGCTTACACATTTTTACATTTAAGCAATAATGCAATGCAAGCATACACGTGTGTAAGTTTATGTAAATATATATAATTTTTAGATAATAACTTTTATTATTCACAAGGAAATTATGATAATACAAATGTGATTCGGTTACTCCTAACGAAGACTGCAATGTATAATACTATTATCGATTTTATGTGACTTGTGATTTCCTCTATTTCAGGGTCGTTCAGGACTCGATGGAGACCGTGGTGATTCTGGAAATCCAGGAATCAAGGTAGATGTTGTGTGCCTAGATAACATTCATAATTACTAATATAATGTACATAGATAGATCTAACAAGATGTTCTCCATCAGACAAAAATTCGTAAAAGGAATATTATGATTATAATAAGATATCGTAAATGTACAAGCAGAATTTTAAACTCGTCCAACTACTTATTGCTATTGTAAAGTTCCATACTATAGAATATGCCTCACAAATATGTATTTCTCGTCCACATACTAGTATACGTCTCATAAATATGTATATCTCGCCCACATACTAGTATACGCCTCATAAATATGTATTTCTCGCCCACATACTAGTATACGCCTCCATAAATATGTATTTCTCGCCCACATACTAGTATACGCCTCATAAATATGTATTTCTCGCCCACATACTAGTATACGCCTCATAAATATGTATTTCTCGCCCACATACTAGTATACGCCTCATAAATATGTATTTCTCGCCCACATACTAGTATACGCCTC